>JAAQRH010000617.1:0-71675 GCA_013186785.1 Fusarium pseudonygamai | reverse complement strand
CTATTTATTAATATACTTTTTAGTTACTATTCTTTTTTTATTACCTTTAATGCTAATAATTTAAATATATATCTTATTAAAATAACTTCCCTTAGAGTTATAGTAAGTATTAAATAAATAGTCAGGCCTTTATTAACGTTTCAGATTTCTCCTGTACTGCTTCTGGCTCATGTTCTCCTTTAATCTGTAAGGGCTGTCCAATAATGGCCTTAAAGTTCTAGTAGTTGTGTTAGAGAATGAAGAAGACTATTGTTTAGATTTTGAGGTTGACTTACAGGGCCTTCAAAGGTCTTGCCATAGACCATCCAGTACAGGGCAAGAAGTAGGTAGAAAACTCCGACCACAGCGGAAACGTAGTCTATCCAGGTTAGTAAACTTCTAGGTGCCGAGGAAAGATATACTTACTCATGGTATTAGCTGACACGGGGAGGGCAGTTGGAAAGCAGAAGAACTGTAACAGGTCAGTGAGTCTGAGGAAGTAAAAATGTCAATCTATCTTGTACTTACGATGGTGATGACAACGACAAAGACACTTGCAATGATGTTGACAGCAGCGCCAGTCCTCAAGCCCATCCTGGCCGGTGTCTTCCGTGTCTGGTACTCCTTGAGAATACTTCGGCCCCTTACCAACAAGGCAATGACAGGACCAGCATATGAGACGTTGAGGAAGATAGTGCACGAAGCGATGTAAGCACTAAAAGCTACAGCAGGACCGAGATACAAGAGCCCAAAGAGGACGTTGAAGATGAAACACAATGTGATTGTGCGGACAGGGACATCGAGCTTTGGTTCAATGTGTGCAAAGTAGTTGTGGCAGATGATACCCTTGTCTCTGGCCATGGCGTAGAGAAGACGGCTTGCGCTGGTTATACTGGCTGATGTTCCGTTGATGAAGCAGACGCTTAGCATGAGGGCCAGTATGGTTGCTGCAGCGCGACTCTTTGTGCTTTGGAGGAAGAGTTCGACGATGGGCATGCCTGTGTTGGAGGCGAGGATTGTTGCGGGGTCGGTGAGGCAGAAGAGGATGACGAGGATGAAGAGGAAGCCACTGAACCAGGTTAGCAAGGGGGTAGACGGCTGCAAGTATGGAATGACTTACGTGACACCACCAATAACAATAGCTAGCATCATAGCTCGAGGTGCATCCCTCGAAGGGTTGGGCATCTCCTCAGTCAGATGCAAGACAACATCGAAGCCAATGAGCGACAGGGCAGACTGGAGTAAGCCGAGGATCCAAGCGACACCATCAGACCAACCAGTCTCATTGTTGAACTCTGTAAAGACTTGACGGGCATCTGTCTTGGGGGACATGGAAAGTAGGATGATGCTCATGATGACAACCGAGAGGACGGACCAATACACTATCAAATGGTCAGTGGTAGGAACTGGGCTTTCAAGAGATTACGTACGGGCCATGTCATTCCAACGACCGAGGATCTTGTTGCCCAAGACGTTGCCGACGGTTCCGAATGTAAGGATGGCGAGGAAGAAGAGGTATGTCTTCCATTGGGTTGCTTCGTAAGCACTGTTCGAAGCGACGACGGCTGCGGCGGAGACTAGTTGAGCTAGGTTACACCAGTTAGTAATTGGTTTACTGATGTCCATGGGGGTATCTTACCAGCAAAGAAGGCTTGAGTTGTCACAATAGTCAACCAGCCAGCAATGTTGGTCCATCCAATAAAGAAACTCTACTAAGCATCAGTCTTTGTTCAAGAGTTAGCGGGTTCAGCATACCATAGGCTTTTTCCACTTTGGTGTACAAAGAGCGTACATGAAGTGATACTGTCCACCTGCAGGCAATTAGCCATTGTCCCAAGAACATACTCAAGTCCTCTTACCAGCAGTTGGCCAAAGAGCAGCCATCTCTCCCAGACTAGCAGCAAGAGCCAAGTTACAAAGAACACAAACAATGAATCCATAGATAAACGAAACCGAACCCCCAGAAGGGAGAATGTATGCCATGGTACCAGCGAGTGCAATCCATGTACTGACGAGGGGTTAGCCATTGCCAAGAACAAAACAGGGTATGACGAACTTGAGAATGGCAAACGCCATAGCAACCATGGTCAATGTCGAGAGACGCTGCTGCAAAGCGCCCTCCTGCGTTGAAGAAGTCATCTTGGGCTATTGTTGAATTCTGTTATGATGAAGTAGTTTTCTCGTTGGAGTTCCAGGGGGAGAAAACGCTTGACTCATATACTTGTTGCCAAAGGTCACACGGCCGAGCCACTTGCGTTGATAAGACCTATCACTATCAGGGAAAGGGGGCCACCGTCGCACAAATCTCCAACAACACGTCAATCTACACTGCCCTCGTTAACATGTTATCATACCAGACAGTTCCCAATCTGCCGAGATATCCTGATAAGCCAAGCAATTACCCCAGGTTTTGCGATATCACTACATCTCCACTAAATATACCGCATCCGGCAGATTTCCGAGAAGAATGGCTTGTTTCATTGGGATCAAGGAATTGAGCTTGCTAGTGCCAACCTTGATGCTGGGTCCTAGCGGATTGCGGGGGAGATCTAGATTGTCTGGGTCTCTCGCGAAATTACCGGATGCGGTAATTCGCGTCAGAGATAGCTGATATCGCGATGGGGCGAGATCTTCGTATCGTGAGGTTTTTGGACTAGATAGAGGATCTTCGTTATCTTCTCGAGAAATTTCCGTTTGAGGAAATGGGCACTTGGGGCGAGGATGAGAACACGGACCGAGGATAAAATGAGTAGCCGTCCTCGACGATACTTCTGGTTGATTCTGCCTATCGTTCTTGTTTTGTTTGCAAGTGTCTTGATCAATTGACTTGAGGGACGCGTAATTCAGCCTTTGTTATCAAGCTTGACCACAAAATCTCACAATGTCTTCTCGGGATGGCTTCTCATGGACTGAGTCCCAAGGACTTAAGGCTGGTGTTCCATGCATTGGAGCTATTAACCCTCCCACCAACCTCTCAGACAAGAACACAAAGTTTGATGTTATTGTTGTTGGTGCGGGTTACTGTGGTCTGACTGCAGCTCGTGATGCAGCCGTTGCTGGTAAGTATCAAGACCTTCGAAATTCATGACACATTACTAACAAGCACCAGGCCTCAAAGTGTTGCTCATTGAAGCTCGTGATCGTATTGGAGGCCGGTCATGGAGCTCCAACATCGAGGGCTATCCATATGAAATGGGTGGTACCTGGGTATACTGGGGACAACCCAATGTCTGGCGTGAGATCTCTAGATACGGTATGCAAGATGAACTTGAGATCTCATACGACTTCTCAAGAGGCGTCAACAAGTATCTTCTTGTGACACCTGAAGGCACTCAAAAGTTCACTCACGAAGAAGAAGTAAGTCCGAGTGTCTACATAATCAGTGAAGAACCCAAACTAACGAATCCAGGATCAACTCATGCAAAGTGGTCTAGAGAAACTCGTCAACATCGACGGTCAAGCTGGTCGAGACGCATTAGTCTTTCCCCACAGCGCAAATCTCGGCCCAACAGCTGCCAAATACGACCGCATGTCCATCGCAGACCGTCTCGCAGAGATCCAAAACGATCTCACTCCCAACGAGCGTATATGCCTAGAAGCCTTCGTTCTTCTCTGCAGCGGCGGCACCCTCGAGACCACTAGCTTCTACGAGTTCTTGCACTGGTGGGCTCTCAGCGGCTACACATACCAAGGCTGCATCGAGTATCTCGTCAAATACAAGTTCAAGGGCGGCCAGTCAAGCTTCTCTATCCGTTTCTTCAAGGAAGCTTTGGCGAGTGGAAACCTGACGTACTCTTTTAGCACGCCTGTTGCTTCGGTAAAGAGTGGTCCTGCTGGTGTTGAGGTCACTGCAAGAAGTGGTCAGAAGTTCAGAGCGTTGAAGATGATTAGCGCTATGCCGCTTAACATTCTCAACGATGTGCATTTCGATCCTCCTTTGATGCCTGGCAAGAAGGCAGCGGCGGATATCGGTCATGTCAACCAGTGCACCAAGGTTCATGCTGAGGTTTCTGATCGAGATCTTCGCTCGATGACTAGTATCAGCTATCCTGACAACAAGCTCTCATATGGCTTTGGAGATGGAACTACTCCTGCTGGTAACACTCACATTGTGGCATTTGGCGGTCAGCACAACCACTTCCATCCCGAGGAGGACATTGAAAAGACCAAGGCTGCTTTCCAGGGCTTTGCGCCGATGGACATCAAGCGCTTAGTCTTTCACAACTGGTCCAAGGATGAGTTTGCAAAGGGAGCTTGGTAAGTAAATCCCGTTCCTCTGATATGACACAGCTAATAGTTGTAGGTTCTTCTCTCGACCTGGTCTGCTGACCGATCATCTTGGCGACATGCGAGCCACACAGGGCAACATCATCTTTGCCTGCTCTGACTGGGCTCTTGGATGGCGCAGCTTTATTGATGGAGCCATCGAAGAAGGAACACGAGCTGCTATGGCTGTGCGTTCAAGCCTTTCCGAGCGAAGCCATCTGTAGTCAGAACCAAGGATCATCATGATTCGTGTAGACTGTGTGTAAAAGTTGAGGCGCGAATTTTTCTGTTCATCAAATTGTTAGATGCATTGTACAAACATTCTCGTTTATCTGAGTATTAGAGTATTCTCTGAGGACTTATGCTAGCTTTCAATTCTACAGCCTGGTAGCTAGTGATCATCCAGAACTGAACATCTTATTTGTGAGTAGTTGCTCTAGTTTGATTTCAAGTTCTCTCTGCCGATTTAAGCTCTCAGCTGTACGTCTCTACTGTGACAATACATCGAGAAAACAACTGAGACATTACACGATAATGACTAACTAATTGCTATAGTATAAAGCAGATAAGAGGAAAACCTGGATGATGACTCTTTCGCCGGCCTTAGATCAGATAAGCTGGTGCATTCAACCTTTTGGCTAAAAAAGGTTAGCTCAAAAACACCCTTCCTGGTTGATCAACTTGTTCCATTATTTGAGCTCCATTATTTGAGCAACTTCATCGGCTGAGAGGAGTGAGAGGTCGTATACCATCATTTGCCCATTCTCAGCCTTCTCATCCTCCTCCTTCCAGGCCTTTTTTCGCTCATCTCTCCAGCTTTGTATCTCATGCCTCCTATCTCTCAACATCCTCGGTCCGATAAAGACGAGTTCAATATCATAACCCAATGGTTTAGCAACGTGCCGACCGAAAGAGACATTCAAGTCAATCACGTTAGCAATGTAATCTGGTAAGTGTTAGCTTCGCACCGTTTGATCGGGTAGTAGGGCGGGTGGACTTACTATTAGGCAGCCTGTTCCCCGCATAGTTGTGCAGCCTGTTCCCCGCATAGTTATGCATGAACAAGAACATCCATAGCTCAGGGCTGAAATCGTCTTTATGTAGATGCCTTATGCTGCCGCCATGCCTAGTCAAAGCGTTACTGATCTCTTCGCGGAGATAGGTCTCCACGAATCGATGCTGCCCCAGCCTAGATAGGAGAACCTTGGTCCATCCTTCTGAGAATCTCCAGTATGATGTCGGAACAAGCTCCAGAATCTCGGTGCTCATATGGACAAGGTCTTGCATCTGTGCGAGGTTCTTTTCCCAGTTGTCAAAGTTGCGCCGGAACAATTCAGTCTGGCCTCCATGAATATAGTGTTCCAGAAGTCCGATCACTGGATATATGTTTCGGCGCCTTTTCAAGCGACGTCGTATCCTCGCAACCATCAAAGCCAAAGGGATGAGCTCGTCATTTTGGAATACCTCTCGGATGTAGGAAATGTTGTGTCTGGGGAGCCTGTCTCGGTTTGCTTGATAGCAAGCTCGTACTGACGGAGAAGCCCCAAGGAGAGATGCTGCATCGCTCGGTGAGTCGAGTTGCTCGAATATTTTTAACTTGATCTCCGCTGGAAGCTTCCCAAAGCACTCCATTTTCTCCAATTGGGGTCCAGTGTCCATTTGAAGGTAGAAGGCCAGAAAGCTTAAAGCCAATGATGTGGCGGTACCAAGAAGAAAGAGGGTGGAATCGCTCGAGGTGCGGATATTTATATAAATATAGGTGATGAACGGGGTTTGTTGAAGATTGAACAATGGCCTTGCCGTTTTGCTCGCGGTCTGAGGCTTGCTCAGCAGGACTTGAGTAGTTGTGCCTCAGATGGATAGATTGCAGGAAGTGTCAAAACGGGGAGAACAGCTTCTTTTATAGAAGCATTTACTGGCATAAGGTTAGGGTTTCAAAAGAGGCTTCAGCCCCAGGGCACAAAGGCAAAAGACACCAATAGAAGCATTTAGAATATTGTTTGCCAAACAGAAGTTAAACTGACGATACTTGCTAATAGAAAGTCAATATGCCGTAGACCTTTGCGATAGGGGGAAGCCTATTCGGCTATGAAGCATAATCGATAAAGACATATTGTTGACAGAGCTATGGCTCAGCATTCGAATCAGCGTGCCGATACTCTTATTAGATTAAGTTCTTACAGCCACGCTTACGAGTCTATCTGTTCTTCAGCATGTGATTACACCTTCATACGCCCAGCTTAGTATTTCAGTCTTCTTTAGTTTGTGCAAAGGCTGCCAAGATCTCATCAAAATAACTGAAGATGACGGACAAGATAAGGGTTTTTTTATATAAACTCTCGAGCTCCATACATACATACACATATAATAATTTTAAAATCTCTAATTTACTGTAAAGATTTAGTAGTTTAAATAAAGTTTCTTCCTATACTTTATTCTTATGCATTTCAGTTTACTTAATATTTAAGATTTCGCCTTACTAACTCCCTTTTATCCACACTCCTAAAACTATCTTGTATTTATTATTGTTATAGAGTGGCTATCATGTAAACTGAAGGGAAACTTGGCCTTCTGTGCTTCAAAATCTCCCCAGCTCTAACCTCGCCTAGCGTTACGGTCAACTCAAACTGAGAGAGCTGTACATGCTTTCTCGCTTGGTAGCAGATCGAGTAGACATCCTCATCCCGGCCTTCGCTTGCAACTGCAATTTCTCCGTGGTGATTTTAAAAAACATATCAAGGATACATGCTTTCTGTGCAATTTTTCCAAGTTGTTTCAAGTAGAAGACAAGAGGAGAACCCTGAAGAAATACGTGGTCCAGAAACAGCTTCGTATCGCGGGCATGTCTTGATTTAAACCGGCATTCCCGTAGGCGCTCCATGACGAATTCCGGAGTCCCCCCTTGGCGCATGATGTCGTCCACTTGGTTACGCTCCCGTCGTCTATCCCCTACATAGTTGATTTCCTTGTCTATGGAGCGTAGGATGCTATGGAGTATGTCTTTCATCAAACATAGCATATTGAGGCGTCCCATGCGGCGACCGTTGGTTGATGGCATGAGCTTGTAGAGATGAGATTCGAGTTCCTTGACGTGTTCGTTTTCCGCAAAGAGCTTATCTTCCCCGTGACATCCTAGTTGGCAATAAAGGTCGTAACGGAGGAAGTGATTGATGACAGTGCTCCGATATGAAGATGGGGGAGGATCATAGTTTCGCCGCGGTCTCACTGTCCGCCAATAATACATTTTCCAGATGTAATTATCAACTTCATGCCAGATGTCGTCAAATTCCCGGTTCATGCTGATTAGGGCTGCAATGCAGCCCAAGTTTCCTTTCCATTCCTCTTCAGGCTCTGAGTTCTCGAAGCGAGAGAAAGCGTCGAGGTAAGGCCTGATGCGTTGCTCGATCTGAAGGGACGTCAACCCCCGAGTCTTGGCACGTACCTTTCTAACTTGCAGGAGAATCACTGCTAACGGCACAAGTGCTTCATCTCCAAAGATCTTGTATATGTTTTGGAGATATGGCTGTACAAAAGAAGCGCACTGGTTGGCGTAGAAATAACGTCTCGCGGTTGGTGAAGCCAAGGTAAAAGATCGAATGTCCCGAAGTAAGAGATGGTTTCCCTCAGGGTCGAGATATTTCACGATGTTGATGTGAAGCTCGGGCGGGAGCCAGTTGAAGATGTCAGAAGGCATGTTTGAACAGAAGATGGGTTTTCCAAGGGAGGAGTGAGGGGTGAGAGGGGGCGTTGCGGGCTTTATAGCTGTACAAGAAATCAAGGTTTTTCCATGATATCATTATAAACAAGACAAAGCGCCGATAAGATCTTTCGAACAAGGTTTTGGCTTGTGATTGGATCACGAGACGAGAGAAAGTGAAAGTCTGGGGACATGATGACTGCCTGGACTCGGTGCCTAAACACTCAAAACTCTATACAAAGTTTAGTTCCCACGTGCAGCCAGTTGTTTCCCTGCTCACGATTCGCACAGCATTTTATTTTCCCAACAGATCATAATTTTCATTCGCTAACATTGAATATGCACCACAAAGACCTCAGCACATCTGGCTTAAGCTCTTGGCCAACCCATCCTGGGCAGCCTTCTCCAGTCCCTCGACTGTCTCCTTAGGCAGCGACAAGAACGGCGAGTGAGAGCTCTTGATGTGAAAGCTTCCGGCATTAGGTCCCAATGTAGCAGCCAGATTCTCCTGAATAGCCAAAGGAATAGCGCGGTCTTCATCACAGAAGATAAAAAAGCAGGGAACGTCGTGCCATGGCTCATACTCGACGTTGTCGGTGTACACGCGACGAGATTGATGCTTCAACGCAGCGATGGCCTTGGTCTGAGTCTCAGGATCAACATCATGGTAGAACACATTCTCGGGTGTGTCAGCGTAGACATAGTCTCCCTATTCACTGTTAGAAAACCATCTTTCAGAGCGATAAACCACTTACCTCGACTCGCATCCAAGGAAGATACTCTCCCCCAAGGGCCGCAAGAATACTAACTCCCTTTGACATGACGAACGCACTCAGATAAACAAGCTGGATCACACCGCCCGTCTTGCCGTCCTGCACGCGCTGCTTCAAGCCCAAGCCCTTGACAGCCTCAGCACCGACGAGACCACCGTACGAGTGCACAACAACCATGACTTTCTTGCCCTCCTCGACCAACTTCTCAACAACAGCTCGTACAGCTGCGACATCATCGCTCAAGCCCACGGTAGGAGGCTCAGCGCCGACGGAGGGGTAGTCGACAGCTTCGGTCTCCCAGCCTTTGGCGTGGAGATCTTTGCGCACGACATCGTAGCAATCAGCTGTGTGCCACGCACCAGGCGCGAAGACAATAGTAGGGTTAGACATTGTGAGGTTCGAATAGACTGTAAAATAGTTAAACTGTAGAGAATATTGAGGGGAACACGATAGGATAAGTAATGTCTCACGGACAAGTTGAGGGGTCCAGTTTCAGTTGAATCCACTCGATTGCAGGGTCCGTCATATCGCGCGCAGGGTTCACGCTGCAGAGCGCGAGTCAATTCCGATAAAGCAGTGGGTTTGGACTAGATTTGAATGGGGTTTAGTTGGATATGGCATGCGGCTAACACTTCGCCGGTCAGTGTTCTCCTTGTCGAAAACAGCAGAGTCCAAAGAAGTCGATAGAGTTCAATCTGGATCTTGGTTGTTATGGGCTAGTAAAGTCAAATACGGTTTGACATGCCAACTGGGATTATCCTTCTTGGAGTATCAGAGCCTCATTGTGATGGACGTAAGCGGACACGGCCTAAATCTTGCACGAGCGGTTGTTCTGGAATTAACCTTAAAGGGTTTGCTGTCAATGTCAAAGCCATCTCGGCTGCTCAAGAAGTATGGCCAGTCGTTTTCGATTTGTTAGAGACTGACATCTCATCAGACCTGGCCTGGTACTCGTAACTCCCGACGCTGGAGCGCCGTGATTCATCTCGGATGTTTGGTTTTCCCTTGTTCGGCCGGTAGAGATCTTATATGTGTCTATGATCATTGCAGCAGCATAGGCTTCCTCGGTCAGACGAATATCTTGGCCTGCATACAATTCTATCAATTTCGGGCAACATGCTGCGCTGACGTTCTCTCCAGCCTATCATCACACATGCTCAGTCATGACAAAGATCAGTAAGCGACAATGTCAGCTTTGGATAATACCAATAGACAATCGTGGTGCTCACCATCCAAATATAAATTGCCAACATCCCACTGTTGACCGCGAATAGCAACAGTTCCACTTAGTTAGCCTCGTATATCCCTTGCAAGCTCCCCGTCAACGGTTCATCGCTATCTTCTTCCAAACAAGCTAAGCTACCTAGTTTGCCCCGTCGTACCAGCACAATGGCCAGTCAACAATCCCCCAGCCAATCCAATTCAACCGACGAGTATCGAGCGTTGTGCAAAACATATCTGGAACACTGCAACGCCCATGACTTCGCAGCAATGCGCTCATTCTACGCATCCCCTCTCATCGTCAACGACAAGCCAATAACCCCCGAAGAAGCAACATCTTCCTTCCAACCCATGATCGACGCATTTCCCGACTGGCACTGGCACCTACGAAACCTCACCATCGAAGGCGATTATCTCTCCCTTCTCTTCAAAGTCACGGGCACGCACAAGGGTGATTTTCGCGGCTACAAAGCCACCGGCCGCAAGATTGAGACGAGCCAGTTCACGCTGTACCACGTCGTCGATGGGAAATTCGCACAAGTCTGGGACCTGGTTG
The DNA here is from genome assembly GCA_013186785.1 of Fusarium pseudonygamai. Lineage (NCBI taxonomy): Eukaryota > Fungi > Ascomycota > Sordariomycetes > Hypocreales > Nectriaceae > Fusarium > Fusarium pseudonygamai. Next base: position 61,183 of record JAAQRH010000617.1, on the reverse strand, counting down.
ACTTCGACACTTTGATCTCGCAGATCAAATAGAGGAAATATAATGGCAGATCAATGACATTCTTTTGTTTCACAGTCTTGCCCTGGAATTTGGGTGAATCAAGGAGGTAAACGCCAAACCAGGCTTAGAAACAGCGCCGGAGAATAATCCGAACCTTGCTCCTTGTTCGTCTAACAAGGATTGCGTGTTCCAGTGACGATGTCACGCTGCTGGGTGCCGAAATGCCGGGTGAATTGTTTCATCTGATTCAGACGTCAACTCAACCTGCCGTCCGTCGAGCTCAACCCGCATAATTGTTGAAGCAATAATCAATTGTTGAATTATTGATGTGACTGCTCATAATAAGGTCAAAGAGCTAAAAGGAGACCAGTTAAAACCGTTGATTTCCGAAACAGACTTTGGGCCCAGCCGAGACTGATCAGCACACGGGGCACTGGTTCCGCCCGCCGTCAAAGCACTAGACAGGGCTCATTAGGTGCATTTTTAAGATGATAAGGCTGTATCCGTAGACCCTAAGACCTCAACTGTTCTTTACGCGGTGCTGCATTTCAATGGGCCACGTCCCTTGTCTAGTCCAGTCCTCGATCCATATTAAAACCGAGGGTGCAACGTCGACTCCTCTGACTCGATATGTATATTTGCTTCTTTTTTTGCTTCTGCGATCTTCATTCTCGCAGGTTTAGATTGGGCAATAATAGGGGGACTCGTCAGGCTTGACTCGACGGAAATTGACATCTGGCAAGCGCTAAATCAGCCTCTGAGTGTCTGACTGGTCGATCCGCAAAGTTAGGGAGTCTTCCCCGGTGGCGTCGACACCTCGGGGATCCAGACCCCTACCTCGCAAGCTCGCTCGCGATGTCACCTCACCTCGCAACGCCCAGCTAGCGTCAGTTAGTGAGAAACGAACGGGAGGTTTAGATCGAAATGGTGAAGAAAAAAATATACGGGGCGGATTCAAGATGCGAAACTAAGTTTAAAGCCCGCTTGGTTCTGGAATGCTTTTCGTACTGTGGTGCCCTCGTTACTTCATCCCTACGACATCCCCCTCATGTGAACTCTGTCTCTCCCTTCAGCATCATCACTTTGTCTTGCAGTATGGCCTCGTTGTATGGCCGTGACGACAACGCCGATCGGAGCAACGAGCTCAATGCCACGACGACAATTGTCCTCGTGCTGTCCGCTGTGTTTGTCGCTCTGCGTTTCTGGGCGCGATATGTGAGGATTGGATATGGGACTGATGACTGGTTGACGCTGGTAGCCCTGGTGGGTTTTGGTCGCATGCCAAGAGTTGTACAATTCTGACAATGAGTTAGGTCTTTGTTTTCATCACAGGAGGTCTCAATTATGGCAGTAAGTAATATGATTAGGGTATATTGTCGTCGCTAACAATTGGTAGTGATTGCGCATGGTCTCGGAAAGCATGCCAAGCGCGTATCGGAAGAAGATCTAATAATATTCTTCAAGATCCTCCTCGCCTTCGAATGCATCTACGTCACAGCCGTGATGCTCATCAAACTCGCCCTTCTATCGATGTACCTGCGCATCTTCCCATCTCGAAACTTCCGACTGGCCTCGGCCATCATCGCTGCTGTTGTAATTGGCTGGTGGATTGCGATTTGCGCCGTGTGCATCTTTCAGTGCCATCCGATCAAAAAGGCTTGGATGCCGTGGCTTGACTATGGAACTTGCATCAACCTCAAGGCGTCGTTTATTGGCAATGCGATTCCGAATATCGCGACGGATATTGCGATTTTGTGTTTGCCTGTCGGGCCAATTTTGAAGTTGCAGGTCAACATGGCGCAGAAGTTGTCGCTGTTGGTTATCTTTCTGCTGGGCAGTTTGTAAGTTCACCCACCAGCTTGTGAGTGCCTAGTATTGACGGTTCAGTGTCTTGTTTGCCAGTATCTACCGATTCACGACCATCATGCAATTTGACCCGATTGACACAACATGTAAGAACTCGAGCGACACACTCTCAACTCTCAACTAACGTTCACAGGGACCCTTGCTACAGCTTGCACCTGGTGTGTCGTCGAAGTAGCCTGCGGAACCATCGCTCTCTGCCTCCCAACACTCCGACCACTAATGCTCATGATCTCATCCAAGTTCGAGAGCGTCACATCACGAAAAGACGCAGTTGCTCGCACCGGAATGCAAACAGAGCTCATCACGATTGGAGGGACAGGTGGGAAGACGGGGCATTTTCATCGGATAGATGATGCATACGAACCCAACTCAAGTCAAAGGGGGCTTGCGACAAGTGATGGAAGCATACCGCATGGTGATCCTAGTGATAGAGGGTCGGGTGACGACGATGAATCGTTACACCATGGGAAGGTTGACCTTGGGCCCAGATAATTAATGAATGTACACTCAAATTGAAGTTGTATCGTAGGAAAAGCTTGGCGAGCCTTGCATAATACCATTTGGATTGGATACTCAAGCAACAAGACCACTTGAAGCGCGACTAGCACTAACTCAATAGCCCATATCAGCCAACATGTCCAGATCCTTCTGCCAATCATCAGATTTATACGTCTTCCACTCCGACCACTTCTTCCACTGCTCTCCCGCAATCTTATCCGTCTTGTCCTCCTCTCCCTCCGGATCAACCGTCAGCTTGCCCTTATCAATCGGCGCCCCCGGCAGACGCACGCCCTGCACCCAGTTAAAGAAGTTATCCGGATCCCAGATCTTCTTGATCTTGCGCAACTCCTCGTAGTTATCGCCAAAGTACGCTCGCTCATGCACCGCCTCGGCCACATCGCGATCCGGGAAGTTGACAAACGACGCCACGCCCGAAACCGACAGCGGGCGCAGCGCCNNTGTGAAACACGGCGCTGCGCCAGAAGAAGGCGGTGTCGGTTGGTTTCTTCTCTGCCGCTTTGCCGCCGGAGTGGATCCAGGTGACCAGGAAGTTGACGTTCTCTCCGGCGAACTTCTTGCGGAATTCGGCCATGAGCTCTCGGGTCGCCGCTGTGACCTTTTTAAGAACGACGGGGTCGTTGTTGGTGAAGATGAAGGAGCTATATAGCTCGTACGACGCATTAGAGGGATAGGCTCGCTGCGTCTCTTCGAGCCACTGTCCGACGAGCGTCTCGTACAGGAACCGGGTGGATTTCTCCGGCAGCACGCGACGCTTGAGCTGGGTGCTGAGCTCCGTGTTCTTGATATACTTGTCAATGATGCCGTCGTATTCCTCCTTGCTGCCGTCAAACGCGATTGTAAACCGCACACCGCCCTTGTTGGACTGTCGAAGATCACAGATCCATGTGCTGTCGATGGTCAGGTTATTCGGCCAGTCAGTCACATAGAAGTCATCCATGGTCTTCATGACGTCGTCCGTGAATCCGTTCTCGGGGAACCACTGATATCGCCCAGCAGTCACAATACCACCTTGGCTGTTGAGCTGCTGGACTCTGAGCTTGAGGCTAACCATGACTCCAAAGTTGCCACCGCCGGCACCACGGAGCGCCCAGAAGAGTCTTGCCTCGTCGGATCCGGGAGGATCCCTCTCTGAGACCGTCACGAGGTCACCGTCGGCTGTCACCAGTGTTGCCTCGACAAGAGTATCGGACCCCATTCCGAAGGACCGAGTGAATGGGCTAAGTCCGCTCCCGAGGATGAAGCCGCCTACACCAACGGTCGGACACCGGCCGCCGTTAACGATAAAGCCATCGTGTCCGCCGTCGATAAGCTTCCCGTAGACGTGGCCCCACTGACAACCAGCGTCGAAAGTGACAGTCTTTGTGTTCATGTCGAGGTCTACCTTCTTCATGCTCCGGAGGTCCAACGAGATACCTTCCTCGGCAGTGGAATGGCCCGCATACGAGTGGCCATTGCACTTGATGGTGACCTTGAGCTTCTTCGCCTTGGCTTCTCTGATGACAGCCTGGACGTGGGCAGGAGTCTCTGGACGAGCCACAAAGCCCGGTCGCGAAAAACGAAACAAGAGGTTGGACGTGGCTATGGCCTTGTCATACTCGGGCTGTCCACGTTCGAGGATGGGGACTTCCTGGGTCTTGAGAGTCTTGATAGAGGCTTCCATAATGGAGTTTGTTATTTCTTTTCCTTTGCAGAGATCAAAAGTTTGGAGTTGCTGTGAGTACGAGCACGTCCAGAGGTCGAAACGGATGTCCGTCACTCGGACCCCATGGATGAACCGCCCTGTGCAGTTAAGACAAAACTCGCAACCGGCTGACGTGGGGCATGGCGTTCGGGGGGAAGCCCACCCGTGTGTGATATATGCAAGGGAGTCCTTCTTCTGGTAATGATTGGTGATCGGCGCGGCCCGAGCCAAGCTCAATGTCAATTTTCCGGAACTGATCAGCGCATCAGCCGTCCCATTAAGTACCCGACGACAGCTGAATCGCTCTTTTGGGTGCATTGCATTGGTCGCTTAACGCTGCGACAGTTGAGGTGGTGGCGGTTTTGGCAATCCGACATGGCTTTGGCGCAGCTGAAAGCTGCGTGTGAATGGAGTCTTATCAGCTGCGTGAGCCTAATCTGGTGAAACCTGCATACAAGTCTCAAGGTGGTGTATAGGCAGCCAGGTTCAGTCTTGCAAGAGCTGGAACTGGAGACGTCATCGCAAATGAGACGCGAACCACCTGAAGAGGTGATGAGCCATTGGCAAATGCTATAAGAAGGGAGCAAATGTGCCCGACGAACTCGGGTCTTTCCCAAGCCGGGAGTGTCGAGATCAATTGGTGAGAGAAGATTGACCTTGTCTTTGCAAGAACAACAAGCTCTTCCCAAAATCTCTTAAACAGATTCTTTTTCTTGCAGTGGCAGCCATGTCCATCTTCCAGGACGCCCGCAACGGGACCCTTTCAAAATACAAAATCGACACTTATCTCAAGACTGACCCCAACATCCTTGAATCTATAGATCCCTCCACCGGCCATACTCCTCTTGGGACTGCTGTCGTCGCTGGCATTCCCAACGTTGTGGAGAACCTCCTCAAGAAGGGTGCCAAGGCAGACGCACCATCCAGAGATGGAGAGACTCCCCTGCTCCTCGCCACTTGGATGACGACCAAGGAGCGCCCCAGGATCGTCCAGCTCCTTCTCGCCTCCACTCCAGCCGGTTCGGTTGACAGCACTACCGACGCCGCTGGGAACAAGACACCTCTCATGTTTGCCATTCAGAAGCGGGACATCCAGTCCATCCGGAACCTCCGCCGTGCCGGTGCTTCTCTGACCGTCAAGAACGCCGCTGGCACCACGGCTCAAGATGACGCCGTCGCTACCAAGGACATGGCTGTCGTTCGTGCGCTCGACCCCGACAAGGAGCGTGGCCTTTCTGGAATGGTCACCGATATGGTCCTCGCTTTCCTACTCTACATTGTGGCCTGGGTGAATGGTGCTCTCGGGGACGCCGTCCGTCGCGCATCGGGCCTGAGCGGTGAAGATAATCCTCAAATTGATGGTGTAAGTAACAAACTGGCATCAAGTCACCGACTGGTGATAACAAAGCTTTACAGAGAGTGAACAAAGGCCTCACCCCGAACAAGAACCAGTTCCAGAGGAATGTCGACAAATATGTCAACGAGAATCCAGTCCTCAAAAACTTCTTCAAAGACCGTCCCGACTTTATCCAGCAAGTTGCCAAGAAGGCGGCGAATCTGGAGAAGGAAGATGAACCTCTTGGCGACAAAGATACTCTTCCCAAGACCATCAAGGTGTCGCTGCACCAGCAGGTGATTTACTGCGGCAAGTTCCCTTAACCACGCTCATCGCTCTCCAATTCGTGAAACTCAGCTAACCATGAAACAGACGACAGCAGTTCCATGAAGCGCGAAGGTCGCTGGGCAAACCAAAAGGCGCTCATCGGCCGCATCGCCAAAATCACCACCAAGATCCTCCCCGACGGCGAAGGTGTTGCTTTGCGTTTCATCAACCAGGATATCGACAACTCGTCCAACCTTAGTTTCGACCAGATCAGCAACATAATCCAGCCCATGAGCTGGCAGCCTGATGGTGACACGGATATCGGTACCAACCTGAAGCGCAAGATCCTCGAGCCGCTCGTGTACGCCAAGATCGCTAATAATACTTTTGATCGGCCTCTCCTTGTATCTATCAGCACTGACGGTATGCCCGAGCCGGAGAACAAGCAGGAGCTTGCCAATGCCATTGTAGAGTGCGGTAACAAGCTGGAGGCTGCTAATCTGCCCCGTGGAAGTATGACTTCCCTGACCTTCCTCTGTTGGGTTATTCTTGCTGACCGTGTATGACCAGGTGTGAAATTCATGATTGGTCAGGTCGGAACAGCCAGCTCTGCCGAGCAGTTCCTCGACAGTCTTCGAGAGAACCAGTCCATCAAGAATGTGACTTTCGTGACCTCAGGTAAAATCTCCCTTCTCCTCTGGTGGTTGTGACATCGACACTGACCTGTAGCAGAGAAACTAGACGAGAAATTCTCCGAGTTCAACGAGAACGAGGGCAAGCTCGATCGCTGGGTAAGTTTCCACCAGAAGTCTGTGTCAATCTAACTAACACGCTCTCGTAGTTGATTGAGACTCTCTTTACGCCCATCGCGGATGCCGACACTGGCAAGTAATTATGTCATGATCGCGGTGAGGAGAGGCGCTTGGGTTTGTTGTGTCTTATGAAGCTCTTTCAGACCCTACAAACTGCTCTAGCCGAGACTTGAACGGGCTTGGACGACTCGGGTTAGGTAATGATATTGACAGTTATGCCAAGCGTCTTGCCTGGTGTTACTATAGATACGATACAAAATACGTGACTAGTTTTGCTTTGATTCTCGTCTCCTTTCAGTGCCATGTTGGAACAAGACTGTCACACGTTGTCGATGCCATGAAATGAAAGCGTTCGTAGTGGACTCGGGCCGGGCCGTCGGGCGGGGTCCGATTGGGCTTACTAGCAGTTCATGGGTTTCGTGACGTGGATGAACCAAGGAGAGCATGACACGATGATCTACAGGATTGATACGATAGAACAAGCTTAAGTCGGTGAAAGTTCAGTGCCGACAACGCCAGACAGATAAACCACCATCTATCTAAATGATGCTGCTGTTTATTTCTCTTGCCCTCTAGCCGAATCATAATCCAGATGCTGGCGTTCTAGTCCACATAAAGAACGATGGCGCGTGTGGGAATTCCAGATGAACCGCCTGAGCCATGGAATGCCAATTGTCAAAGTGCTCTTCTCTGTCTCGAGAGTCAGGTCAGTGTAACCGTGCTGTTGTCTGAATGCAAGAAAACAGCCGTTACCGGGCTGCCACGGAGGGGGAATGCCTTATCGATAAGCCCCACCGAAGCTCACCACGAAATTCGAAGTCAATCGGCCCACCATCCTCCTCCAAACAATCCAATGCCTCAATTGTCGCAACGATAGCCATGGCGCTCCCTCTCTCTCGCTGTCGCGCCTCCTTGCGCCTCAGCACATACACCAGATCCTTAATCCCCCTGCGCACCCGCCAATTCCTCCCCCGAAGCTTCAGCCAATCCTCCATCGCCTACTCAAAAACTCAGCCCACCAAAGACGACGTCCTCAACCTCTGGGATCAGTGTACGACGACTTCAATGCCCGCTGGGTCGGTGCTAACGTGCGCCAGATAGCAATGCGGGTATACCGACGACGCCTGGTGTCAATGGCCAGTATGCGGGGTTTATGAATAAGAGGAGAAACATGTCGTCGAAGCTCTCGTTCGCCGATCTCGTTCTACCATCTGGCGAGGTCATTCAGCTATGCGCCGACTTGACGAAATACCCTGAAGCTTCTGCGCTCTTTCGAAGTATTCGCGCAACAAGTCCAGTCGTCGTTAGCACCGAGAGCGAAGCGAGCCCAAGCCCAGATACCGAGAAGCAACCCTCCAAGCGAACCTTTTATGTCAAAGACATCCGGCCATTGAACGACGTACAACAAAACCTCATTGTAACACCCGACGTCATATTCCCTGATACCAAGCGCCACTACCAACTCCGTCACCACCCCGAACTCCTAGCACGACTTCAATTCCGATCATGGCTCAAGGGACAATTGACAACCGGTCTACAAGAAAAGGGCTTCACCGACATCGAAACTCCAACACTATTCAAGTCAACACCCGAAGGCGCACGGGAATTCCTCGTACCAACCCGCCGACCCGGTTTCGCATACGCTCTCACGCAAAGTCCCCAGCAGTACAAGCAGGTTCTCATGGCGAGTGGTGTTTCACGATACATGCAGTGGGCGCGCTGCTATCGTGACGAAGATGCTCGAACGGACCGGCAGCCTGAGTTTACGCAGCTTGATATGGAGTGGGCGTTTGCGAATGCGGAGGTGGTGAGGAAGGATGTTACGGATATTGTGCTGCGGTCGCTGGCGGCTTTGAGACCGGCGTATAGCTACAAGGACATCCGGGGGAGTCGTGTGCCTGTGGTTGCAGACATTCCTGAAGGTTCTCGTCCTGCTGATGAACCGGTGCAGCACAAGGTCACGACACTTACGTTCCAAGAGTGCATTTCGATGTACGGAACCGATAAGCCAGACTTGCGCCTCCCAGGAAGAGTATGTCGCATCGTCCCTTGTCAATCTCCTGCTAACACTTCCAGATCCACGCGATACCGAACGAAATGTGCGAACAGTTCGCCAGCATGATGACATACCTCAAAGACCCCCTCATCGAAGCCTTCCACATCCCCGTCAAAGATCTCGAAGACGACATCCCAAGACCAAAGCGCTTCACCGAAGAGTTCATCGAATCACTACCGAAACACCTTCGCGAGAACAAAGACGGCATGCCAGTGATACTAGTCTGCGACTCCCGACAACCCCGCGGCGGCTTCTCCTCACTCGGTGTAGAATACGACGAAATCGTCAACATCGCAACAGGTGGCAAGGGTGTTCTAGAGGGTGACATTCTCGTCTTCCAAGCGCGCGAGAAGCCAAAGGGCCAATACTACCGCGCCTCCACAGCAATAGGCGAAATCCGCAACGAACTGTACAAAAAGCTTCTCGCCAACGGCCTCGTAGAAGACCTCCCTGCGCCTGGTACTCCCGAATCAATGCAATTCGTCTGGGTAACCGACTTCCCCATGTTCAAACCCACCGGCGAGGACAACGACCCAGGCCAAGAAGGCTCCGCCGGCATCGCAGCAGCCCACCACCCCTTCACAGCGCCCAAATCCAAGCACGATCTCGCCCTCCTCTTCACAGACCCCCTACAAGCCAAGAGCGCAGCATACGACCTCGTCCTCAACGGCGTGGAAGTCGGCGGCGGCAGCGAGCGTATCCACATACCCGCCGTGCAGGAATTCATCATGCGAGATATCCTCAAGATGAAGGATAGCAGGATCGCAGACTTTGCGCATTTGTTTGATGCGCTTAGGGCGGGGTGTCCGCCGCATGCGGGATTTGCGCTGGGTTTTGATCGGTTGGTTGCGCTGTTGACGGATACGACTACTGTGAGGGATGTCATTGCGTTTCCGAAGACGATGAAGGGTGAGGATCCGTTTGTTAAGGCGCCGACGAGGGTTACGGCGGAGCAGCTTGCGCCTTATGGGTTGCAGTTGAGGGGTAAGCAGTAATTCCTATGAGGTGATGTTGTAAAAGTGGTGGATAGAATCGCGACTCATTGTTTGGATACTGGGTATAGAATTGTATATTAGATGAGTACGTATCATAGAACAAATGCATCAGGTCACAGGCATGCTTTCCGAACTGGACAAGTACATTCACTTCCATAATGTCAAAGCAATTGAAGGTTCGTATGCGTTGAATTGTTTTTAAGTAGGTCTTTGTCGCTCATGATCCAGCGTCAATCCATTCCCGTTTCCTAACCGAGCCATTCCCGACCACACATTCTATATGTTGCCGTTCTCTATGCTCCAGTGTTCCGTTAACTCCGATGTAATTTGAAGTCCATGCCGCATAAGGTATCAAGGTGTCGCAAGTAAAACAAGTCATCAAGGCTTGAAAGCGCTTAAGCCATAAAGGCAAAGACAGCAGCACCAACAGCCGCCATAAACGCAACAACACCAGCCTGTCCACCCCCAACACTAGCAGCACCATTATCGTTATTCGCAGCCGCACTAGCACTAGCACTAGCCTCATCAATAGCCGTGCGAACCTTTGAGCTCACGCCATCGAAAGCGGTGCTGGCGCGCGAGGCAATCTCGGAGCCCTTGTCGCGAGCCTCAGAGGCCTGGCCCTCGACCCAGGTCTTGGCGTCGCCGCCCTTGTCGGAGGCCCATTGCTCGGCCTCGGAGTAGTGGCTCTTGACCCAGTCGTCGACGTCCTGGCCGGCGGCGGAGGCCTTGCCCTCGGCCCACGACTTGACGTCGTCGGGGATGATGTCGCGGGGGAGGACGGCGGGTTGGGTGATGTGTGGTTGGGGGGCTGCGTTGCCGGCGACGAGGGTTGCGGCTGTGAGGAGGGCGACTTGTGTGTAGAGCATCTTGAGTGTTGTTGTGTGTAGGTAAGGTAACTAGTTATGTGGTGAAGATGTTTGTAGTTGTGAGTTGGTTGAGAGTTGACAGAACAGATGTAGTTGTGTAGGTGAATGACTGAGAATGATGGATGAGAGAAATGAGTGCAGCACCTCTCCTTGATATAGCTCTCAGGTCCCCTGCCTCCCTCAGCTTGATTGCTTGACTTGTCTCCTGTCATTTCAGGCCCTGCATGAAGAATCATAGCGCACTGCGTCATGTCCCACCTGCACCACCCAACCACAACCCGCTATTTATCCCATCCCTGCGCCGATCTTAAGCCGTTCCAAGGTCTGCGCCATCATTTACATGTCATCACCAGCCGCAATTCCATCATCGGCCTCTCAGGTGTAACCCTCAGATCCACTCCCTCTGTTTCACTGACTCTCTTGTGGCGATGCCATTCCGCGCTGTACCTGGGACTTAAACTTGTTTCAGTATCGTGTGCTGCTATTTTGGAATACATGTATAGAACAGGTTGGCAGCCACGCGGCAAGTATCGTGTGCTCGACCAAGCCTCTGCTGTGCTCTGGAAACTACTACGGAGCACGGTCGGTGATTTTATTGGCGTTGGTGCTTATTCAGATGTTTAATCTTAATCGCGTTTTACCCCGGCCTTCGCTAAGTTTCTTGTAGATAAACTCAAATTACCTACTGACCGGGGCCCGAGGCCTCCCGCGGGGCCCAGCGGCATATGATCATCACAGAACTTGACGGTTTGCATCACTCATGACGAGAACAGAGAGGCAAAATTATCATATTGATCGCTTGTGGTCGGGAATTTCGGCGGATTTGCGACGCGTGTTTGCATGGCACTGCCCTCGTGTTACGTCGCTCAACGACATCACACCGCCGTTGCTGCCGTAGAGATGGCGAAGGAGAGACATCGTCACAGAGGGAAACGATGATACTGAAAATCCTTCAATTGTCAATCATCTAATTCCCATAAAGGAGGGCGCTATAAGAGCTTGCGACAAATAAACCGGCGTCAGTTGCCAGTGGTTCATACAGTGTCAGATTTCCAACAGGAAGGAGCTCATATCACCAAGTGTATGGCCATTTTTGCGCTGCCCAACCCACTCCAGCAGCTGTACTGCTACACCAAACCATTTTACGCGTAAAACATTTCCGCGTAAATGAAAACCTTGCGCTACAAAATACAAAAACCGTGGGTATCCTCCTCACTTCGTTAACCATTCGCCGTCTTAAGCTGTCAATCGCACGCTACCCTGGACCATCCCATTGGCGTCTGGGCTGAGCTGGAGGCGGGGATGTTTCGCCTCGACATGCCGATTCTTGTTGTATTTCCTCGAAAACAATTGGCCGCATACCTCGCATGATATTTCACTGGTCAAGGAATTACTTTGTGAGCATGACGGTCAATAAACAAGAGAGTCCACTTACCGACCCGGGATCAATCTGGGTCGCAGTCCTCTGAAACGGCCTCTTCCACGTGGAGGGGTTGGAGGTTTCGAAACAGTGGCTGTTGATTCACAAACTGCCTGGCAAAACGTCGCAAAAGCTTCGTCTTCAAGTATGACCCTCTGTAGGGCTTGTCAGTCCAATGGCGTTCCCGTTTTTGACGACGTTTGGCCACTTACCCGCCCAACGCACAGCATGTACTTTCGCAGCTCTTCTGGGGTCTGAAGGTACCCCAGTGCGACGAATCTCTCCACAATGGATATAATTCCTGCCGTAGACGAATTTTGGGGCGCCCCATCGCTTTTCAGGCGTTTCACACAGGCGTTGGCCACGTTTCTAGCATCGGACCCTCCTTGGGTGAAGGCGATATAAGAGTACAAGTCTTTGGTTGTTACCCCACGCCCTGAGAAAACGTGGAGATCCCCACATTCTGTCAGGAAGCAGATAAGGTTAGACACGATTGCGGATCCTTGTAAGTCCTCAAGCGTACTTGAAGTTCGTTGCCAGTTCTCAACGCCAATTGTGACCGACGAATCGGGCGCCGCATCAAGCTCCCAATTCGCATTGGAAAAATCACGGAAATACCATCCATCATGCATAAAGTCGAGTACAGGTGCTGAGCTTCGGGCGGCTGCGGTTGGTTGAATAGAAGCCCCCGGCCTGATGCTTGGCCGCATCTGGGAATTGAGGGTATCGTCAATTGAGACTGGGGACACCTGTGACCAAACGACAGCAGCCAAATCACTGAACACTTGTCGCTCTGGGGGATCGCGGATCGCATTTCTCCAGACTTCAATGTCCCGGAAATTCTCATGGTTTCGCAGGCAGCATGAAGCAATGTAGGACAAACTGCAGAGCGAGAAGATGGCATTCAGGGTATCTGGCTTGGCGCCAACCAGGACATTGCGAAAAGTGAAGATGGCTACCTCGCAGAATTGCGATGAAGAGTTAAAAGAATTAAAGAGGGTAGTGACGCTAGGTGCAGTCTGAGAAGATGCAATGTGCCGAAGGTGCTCCCAGTAGCTGTCGATTTGACGGCGGAGATCATCGTGAAAGGTGGCCGACATCCCGGAGCCTGACTTGTCAAGGTAGATGAGGCATGCGAGCAAGCCATCGATTGCCGAGATGGCGCCCTGAAAAGGGTTGTTCTCTTCCATGAGGAAAATTGAGTCAAAAGAGCTAAAAACTTAATGAAAAAAGAATATCTTAAGAAAAAAAAGAGAAGTCTGGATGGGGTTATTATTGTGCTGCTTATATATTTGGTAAAGTGACGACTGGTGAGTGCAAAAATGCAAGGTGCCGGAGGCAGGGATGCAGGATGCCGAACGCCAGGTGCCAGGTGCAGTGGAGGCGTCCGTCCACCAATGCAAATTTTGGGCAAGCGCAACTCGACGAGCGCCGCGTTGCGGATACTGCAAGAAACTGATCTAATGGGAATGGGGACGAGGTGTGTGGGTCTCCGACCTTGGGTGCATGATTTGGCATTGCTGCGCTACATGTAGCTTGTACTGCACAAGACTTCAAACTCGTCACAGTCGGGCTGCGGTTCACATTGAGTAAGCCGATGGCGATAAATTAGTGGAGTCCGCCAACTTTTATCATGCTGGCATTGGGTATGACCATGTCCAATACATTCGCTTGAAAAGATCTCAGATCAACAGATTGGAGGGGGGAAATCGGCGGGGAAAAGATGTAGATGTGCCGTCCAGTCTATCAATGAGGGCCTGCAACTTGTCCCTGGTTCCTCCAAGGGTATGGATCCCTAGTCCGTACTGAGCACGAGCTACACTCATCAATTGAAGGTATTCGTCGAAGACCAGGGTTGTCTAGGACCGTAATCCTTGACTACGATGCGCTTACAACATCATCAGCCTACATCGCATACTCTGTGGTTCGCATGTTTTCTGGCAATGTGCCGTCTCATATTGGTCTTCCGTGTGAACTTTTCCCCGCAGTGGGGACATGGTATCTTCTTTCTGAAGTTGGTCGCCTGTCAGTGTGCATACGTACAATGACGTTCTTAGCAGACTTACAGTTTGAGGTCTTGAGGGCGATCTGCGATTTGACGGTGTTTGACTGAGGGTACCTTTGCCATACCCGTGGAGTAGACTGATTTGCAGACTTTTGCAAAGATCTGGCCGCTCGGAAGCATTTCCTGTGCCTCGTATAAGTATTTTTCGTGTACTGAACGAGGTTAAATGGCATACCTTTCCGACTATCATTATGTAGTCTTGAACCTCATCGATGCTCTGGAAATAATTCAGGTCCACAAACCTGTCCACAACGGCGAGCATTCCTCGAGCAGATGGGTCTCCGAAGCAGTCATGTCGCCTCAGAGCCTGGGTGAAGTTCTTGACTTCCAAGGAAACATTAGAATGCGGCCCTTTCATGGTCACTCCATGCCCACTTAGAAGGTCCATTAAATCTCCGCAATTGGCGATGAAGCTTGTCAGGATGTTCATGGCTGCCGATTGGCGCAGATCTCCAGATGGCAGTTGGAGCTCTGGGGCGTCAGATACAGTGGGGAGTGTACCTTCAGTGCCTGCCAACTGGAAATTAGGTCCCTGGAGAGAACCAGGCACGTCGAACAGACCGCCCCAGAACGGGTCGGGAAAATCGCCGAATAATGAGATGTTGTGCATGGTTGCACCCTGGGGTGACATGTAATCCTGGCCATTGAACGGAGAGGCTGAATGGAAGACCTCGTCTGTTTGGAACGAGGATGCTGTCATGTCCTTCCAAAGCCGTTCAATGAGACCGTTGAAAAGTTGGCGATGCTGAGGATCGCAAATTGAGTCCCGCCAGATATTGATGTCGCGGAAAATGTTGTCAATATCTGGCTCGCCAGCTCTTCGGGAACATGTTGACCTAACGTAGGATAAGCTACAAAGCGCAAATACGTTCTCTAGAGAATCAGGCTCTGAACCTGTTAAGATGTTGCGAAAGGTGAATACCGCAGCTTCATATAAATGAGTGGGGGTAGGGAAGGAAGTAAATAATATGTCAATGTTTGGTAGATCTTTTGTTGGTGTAATGTTGATAAAGTTTTCCCAGTAGCGTTCGATCTCGGTGCGGAGGTCGACGATAGCTTCCCAGCAGGCCATGTCCTGCAGGTGGGCGTCGAGGGAACGAGTACTGGGCTTTAGCTCGTCAACATAGATCAGGCTTGCATGTAAGCCATCCATGGCGATAGCGGCATTGGTAGAGGATGGTATTGCTACATCCATGGATGATCATAAGACCGAATTTGATATTCGAGTGACGGAAACCGGTAAAGAGGATGAGCTCGATCTTTTATAAGGAGGGTTATCTGGTCGGGGGCTGTTTTGTGGGTGGCCTGAAAAGAGTAGAATGGATGGATGGATGGATGTCATCCCAAGTTTGGAGGGAACGGTGGGCATAGCTGCAGATCTTTGGGTAAGTACCCAGTCAGAATGACTTCTACAGGGTATACCTAACGGAAACCTTTCGAAGAGTGGGGTTTCGGTTAGGTCAAATCCACGGGTAATCACGTAGCCGTCCGTGCTCGGGGCAGGTCGCAGATACGCGGTGGCAGGAGTACATGAGTGAAAAGCGTCTATGTCTGTGCACTGGAGCCGGATGCTCCAACACCCAAGGATCAGAAACAGCGTATCATGATTGGCTGAGGATCTGCTCTAAGATCTATACTGGAAAGAACAGCACAACAAGCCCGTGACAATGGTAGGGAACCTAATAATGAGTCTATAATGTCGCGGAATTTAGAGCATCTACAGAATCTCGCGGCGAACACGGCGCCACCGGGAGATTTGGAGGTGGTTGCAGAGTTGGTATCATAGAATGCTTAGATGTAGATTGAGTGTGCTTCATATCTAATAGGAAGCTAGGGACACTATGCTTGATATCATCACCCGAACGGGCCATCACTCGGTCGAGACAACAAAGGGCAAAAGAAGAGTTGAGGGGTGGTGTAAACCCGCATAACTGAAAGGCATTATATCCGAAGGGAAACGAGAATTTGACATCAATACGACTAGTCAATGAATGCGCTTGTGTACATTCGGGCTTGCTATCAATTCCGGCTACAACAGAATGTCCTTGGTGGTAGGTCCTGTGCCATACCAATATTTGTGAATGCTATTCCGGTGTCGCAGCATATTTTATTCCTCATGAACTGTTTCCACTATATGAAATAATAAAACCTCCTCCTTGGATGTATTATGTTAGTTGTCGTAATACAGGTGGTTTGTTGTTTAAAGTGCGGGGCGGTTATGGTCCTGCAGCGTGTGGTGAAGAGGGGCTTCTGGAGACTGAGGGTAAAGCCATCCCAAGAGCATCCACCACGCACGCGACAATTACCGTATATGCTCTCCCATAAAAGATATTCCTGGGAACTTCGAACGATGATCATATGGTCTTGGTGTCTTTGGGGTTCGTAGGAATTTGAGCTGGATGAATCTGTTAATAATGGATAGAATGCCCATTGAGGATAGGGGCGGTAGGCTTCATACGATGAGTCTTCAAGGTAGCGGAATGCGCAGCATATGTGGTATCTCGCGGGGGCAAAGGTCTGACAGGAGCTCTGGAGGCGGTTAGAGCATCATGCAGTATTGACAAAGTATTTGGGCTGTGTTTTGCCATATGTCATATCTAGGACGAGCCTTAGTATCCGTACATCACGTCCAAAAGAGTCTTCCGAAAAATCCGTCACTCGGCCGAAACAACAATGTCGATACCACGCCTCACGAAACTCACAGGCACAAGCCAGTACCCCTCCCTGACGTCCCTCTTGTGTTATCTGTGTACCCTTGTCTTATGTCGCTGCATATTACTTCTCCTCGAGAACATTCTACGACAGACAGAACAAGGAAACTTCTTTCTGTAATGTTTTTTTAGTGCTTATAACATTAAGGGTTTGTTAAACGACGTACGGATCTGACCCTGTGATGGGCTGTGCTGGGGCGCCTCTTGGCACAGAGAGCGAAGTCTCCCCGAGGGTATTCAATACCAATCGGCAGTACTTCACGAAAAGCCTGTCGGGCATAACTTCCTACACCAGTAAATGTCAACTCAGCGACAGTCGTGCGTTTGGGTTTATTGCAGTTCTTTACCTTGCCGACGATGAGCATGTATTCCTGAATATCCTCAGTAGTTCTTAGGTAACCAAGCTGGATGAACTTGTCCACGACCGAAATAATCGCTGAGAACGTGGTGTTGAGCGAGAGTTCGGTTTGTCGCATGCCCTGTATACAGGACTTGACACCATCATCGACTCTGGGCGTTAGCTGATCGACAGGGCGATTGGCGTATTTCGTAGTGGCTCCCCGACCAGAGAGGATCTGGGGTAGCTCCCCACATTCTTCTAGAAAACACTTCAGTTGATTGATGACCGCTGATCCTTGTAGGTCTCGTAGACTTGGAGGTTCGGCCCCGGTAGGTCGGGTCCGATAGCTACCAGCACAGTGCCTCTGCACCGCCTGATTTGTCGATTCGGCACCCAGTAGGGCGAAGTCAGGCACGGGATCGTCGCCGTAATCAGCAAGATAGTTTAGGAAGTCATCCTCGATAAAGTTGTATTGACGAGGTGACATCCCAAACGGTGGCACTTGATAGGCGAAGCCAAAGGGCTCACTGTAATCTGCCATATGTTGTGGGGGCCCAAAGGTCGGGCTTAGATTGGCCGTGCCTGGGTATAGTGCCTCCATGATGTCAGTGAATGCTTGTCGATGATCATGATCGCTTATCGCATCTCTCCACTGATCGATGCAGGGTGATGCCTCATTTGTTGGCAAGCTGCCCTCATTACTAAGGTAAGATGAGGTAGCATACGACAGAATACAAAGCGCAACGATGTCTCCTAGCGCATGCGGGGGGTGACCAGTCAGAGTGTTTCGAAATGACAAGACTGCGGCCTCGTAGAAGGTTATGGGGCTCATCAAGGAAGCGAGGGTGCCATTGATGTTCGTAGGTCCCAGGGAAGGGAGTACATTCACCAGGTGGCTCCAACAGCCATGTAGAATAACCCGAATATCACCCATGCGTTTCCACGACTCGAGACTCTGCGGATGTGAAACCAATAAATTTGTGTTTGGCCGTTGAGTGGCACCCAGTCCCGTTGCGTCAAGAAATAAGAGACCACTTAGAAACCCATCGGCAGCCGACAGGGCTTCGAGGTTGAGGTCTTGGGTCATTGTCCCCATGAGCGCCAGTAAAGATTTTGAGTGGAGCGAGATAAAAGGGTTTAGACGTCGCAATTGAATCAAATCGCCGTGAACGATATCTATAGAGAAACTGTCCCTTTGGCTCCTTTCATGATCGTTATATATATATTATTGTTGAGGTCTGCAGTGTTGATGCAGTGTAGGTTGACAGAGGATGAGAACAGGCGATGGACAGATGTAAGATTGTGGGCCAATCAATCAACGGACCATCGGCTTTGAACAACGACTGGAAATACTGTTAATCGGGAATGCAGGGACAGACAAAGATTAGGACCCAATAAACTAACACCAGTGCTGTCACGGTTTGGATTGGAACAAACATAGCATGCATTCCCGGGACCAACCGTTCATGACCTCATGCATATGGCTCTGGAGATGGAGGAAATACAGGCTTGCTACACTCGACGTTTCTGCCCGGTCTTCGGGACTCGATGCGGCTATCGCAAAGACGTTTCAATCCAAAGATCAGCCAGTAAACATGCAAGATGGACGTTTGGGCTTCTGAATGGCCAGCAGTGAGACCAGGTCAGGGTCTGACGAGTCCTAGATAGGCAAGACCATGTCAGGGCATTTTCAGTGGTGGATTTGCGCGATTGGATATCGTGCGCTCTCAAGGACAGCCTCACACGTCTCATCTGTAGCTTGTGTGAATGGTTGGGTAAGGATGATCGAACGAGAGCCCTAAAATACACCAGCAGGTAGATACTCAGAAGACTGAGCAGCATGAGAGTGTGTCCAAACTCCAACAGCCCGGGTTCTTGGTGGTAAGGCAGGCTGTTGGACGAACCGTAAGGATTGCAACCAGCGACTCCGAGCTGCTCCAACTGAGTAAGAGCCTTGGCACCGAGGAGACCTTCTGGAGCAATAGCAGATTGACTTTGCAAGCAAAGCATGTTGTCAATCAACGTGCACTGAGGCTGCCAACAGACAACCTGGCGCCGGTTCCAGTAGGCCTAGCCGGAGATAACATAATGCGTTGGTGGCCTGACTTGCCATTTCACGACAAGGGCCCACCCAAAGCTGACTTACACCGAAGGCTGCTCAAGCAGTGAAAAGTAGGGGTGCAGTGCTGTTCCCTGCCCAGTGAGGGAGGTAATAGTTCCAGAGAACCATGATTGACATGTTATTTAAGCCTTAACCCAGATTGCACATGCAAAGCTCGATGACATAACACCGTCAATTGAGTACCTATGTATAAACTAGTCGCGCCTGTTTTCTCATAGAGCTTAGTCCGTGAAGTCGTCTTAAACATCGTAGCAACGTCTTCGCGTATTTATCTGCCTTCCGCTCTGTTGTGTCTGCAGTTCGTTGCTGGGCCTTGTATACCCTCCTTGCTTTCGCAAGCAGGACATCTGCAATTATACTATGAAATATGCCTGCCATTTGACTATTAGATATTTGATTCAAGTTTGCGGTCCTACTTACATACCTGTCGCAAAGTGGTACTGTGAGGGGCCGTAGCCGCCCGCCACGCATATTCCCAGATACGATACTTGTATTACATTGTGTAGATTGCTAGGCTCCACTCCAGACGGAGTTCGAATTTGATATATAACGCCACGGTAATAATATTGCCGTTGGGGAGTGAAGTTGAGAGAGAAAAGGCAAAGTATGAAAGCATCTTCGTGATAATATTTGCAAAGGAATTCTATTCTGAAGTGAAAAGTAATGGGCTTACGACCAACATTACCATTGCCAGGTGCCTTTTTATATTTCTCTCTCTCCCTGTCGTTGTTACTCTCCTCTTGCTGCCCTCCTGCTTTACGGCTGACTGTAAAACTTTTGTGTTATTGCAGGATCCGGTCTAGCTCAGTACATATGGAAGCTTGGTGGAAAATATGTGAAACTTGTAGTGGGGAATATGAACTCGCAGTGAGAGAATATCTGAACTCAAAGCAGGGCGTTATGTGAACTCGGATGAACCTACTAAGTTGATGCCACAAACGAATGTCATCTTACACAGTTCAGGATGCTTTGAGCATAGCAAGAGATGCCCTGAGCAGCTATCATTGGATGAGATAGCGCAAGCCAATGCTTTGTGATTTTCACCACCGAGGTTGGTTAAAAGAATAATTACCCATACATAGATATTGCGGTTAGCCCTAGCCGAGATGTGAAATTATGACAATACCCAACCTCAATAAGGCAGAGCTGTTGACAAGACAAAATCCAGCTGTCATCCAGTCATGGAAAGAGGATGATTGAATATAGATGGACGCGATTTTGATTTCCAGACTAGTATATTATTTTCTTTTGGCATATGTAATGAGCTCAAATGCATCTGGTATCCGCGACAGCGAGCTGGCTAAGCCCCACTGTCTCTAACACCCAAGAGATCCAAGCAAGAACAAGCTAGACGGTTATCCTTATGACCGTAGCTGTCATCAAGGGAGGACTAGGGCGTCGGAGTGAAAAGAGTGACTCAGAGAGTGGCGGAGCTCCCTGGACTGGCTTGTTCATCTGGTTGTTGGTGTGCCAGTGACGATGGGGGTTTACTGTACATGTCACTGATTGGGCTTTTGCTGTGAACTGGAAAGGATATGGAACCGGTCTCCGCACTGGTCCAGAAATAGCGTGAAATTTAGTGACAGGGGCCGATCCGTACCTATGGATCTAAGGGAGCTAAAATTTGGAACCCTGGCTCCCCAATCAAGGTGCAACGGTCGTTGTGCGCTTCTTGGTCTGTAGGCTTGGAACCAGAGAGACTGAACAAGATAGGAGTGGCATTCATGTATCATAGGGCATCCCTCGCCTTCTCGATGTGGTGGTTTGAACGGTGCATCTTGGCTGAGCATCGATGTAATCCGCCCTTGCAGGGTCTACTAAGCTTAAAGGCGGTGACATTATTTCCGGGAACAACGCCAGAAGGAGACTGGTCCAGCTAATTGAAGTATCTCGAAGCGACAAAACAGAGCCTAGAACAACATTACAGGGCTGATAAAAAGAGTCACTGGTATTTTCGATACCTCTCAGTCTGGGACCTATTTCCAGTCTGCGATTCTGGACACTTTTGAGATTGAACCAAATACCTTCGAGGTACTTCGATGTTTGGCTGCGTCGGCAAATGAATCAGTGGCTGGCCGTTGGGTCGTGGCTTGTTTGGTTGCACTGAGAGACAGTCCGGCGAGGAGCCCGTCCGCTGCCGAAAGAGTCTGCATAGAGACATTGGGCTTCCTCGACATAATGGCCTTCAATTCTCCGATGGCAGAAAAGAATATATGAAGAGAGGAAAACTTTGCATTGTGATTTGAGCAGTGTAGGATGTGAGTACAAATCGACATCCTAACGGACCTCTTAGTAAGTCTGTGATCACCTAATAAAAAAGTGGCATACCTCGTTGGCCCTTTCACGAACAGGCCGTCGCATTTGTCGTATGTAAGCTTAAGTTCTGTGTGCTCAGCCACATGGTAACAAATCTACTGTCGCAAGCAGATCGGGCAAGTAGCGGGCCGTCCGTCATGTCCGACTAGCCGACTTTCTTGGGCCCCCCAACTCACCTTTCCCGTCCCCAGAAACATCTCCGTCTTACCTGTGATACGAAGTACGGTCAGAAGGTGTAAGATGATGGTGGAATATGGATCTATAGTGCCAGTCTCGCATGGTATCCCCAACGATCTTGGCAAAATGGGAAGCGCACTCGCGATCCTCCAAGCCCAAGACCTTGACATTGTCGGTTATATGAGCCATCTCCCTTTCCCGTGAAGACCAAACTGAACCAGACTAGTCATTAATTATGTCTTTTTCTTTTATAATTGTAAAGGTGTCGCGGGAGTATTTAATGGTGTATGCTGGTTTATTGCAATGCAAGAATAATGACTTGTTTGTTAGGGTTGAAGACTCTGCCGTTCAATGACGAGCGGATTTAAGCTTAGAGGAGGCTCCGTAGCTACCTAGTATGACATTCCGACCCCGTCGGCTGTTGCAAACACCGGGCGCCGACTTGAAGGCCGGCCAATGATGTGGTATTTAGTTGGATAATCTTGGGAAGAACTCGACCTTTCCTTTACGGTGCGTGCCAGGTATCAGTGGGCATTTCAAGTGGCGTGCGTCCATTACGCAAGTGCTTTGGGTGCATGCCGGAGCGGCCCTGTGTCGCTTGCTTGTCAGGCCCCTCTCAGCCCTGCAGATCTAAGCCTGTCTCTGATGAAATGCCAAGGCGAAACACCACAGGACCAGCCATTCAGGTCTCCCTGAGTGCCGTGGTGTAAGCCATCTGTCGGGCAGGGCCGCTAATCTCGAATGTCCAGGAAGTTCATCTCTGTGCCTATTGGCCGGCAGTTAGACCAGCTTGCAGTTGTTTGACATTGCAGTACGCCCACCTGGTAATCCTGGTACGTAGCAGGCCTAAGCATCTGGAGCTGGGAGCCACTTGCTCCGAGTAGGTGAGCACTCGAGGAGTTGTTTGGAGCAATGGCAAGACCCGTGCGAAGTGAAATTGAGAGTGTATAAAACAGTTAGACCCAACCGGCAGAGAAAACAAAATGTCGGGGGCAAAAGAATATCGCTTTACTCCTTGAGAGAGTGGTTGATCTAAGCCAGTCATGTCAACAGCAGACAAACAGATGAAGCAACAACAAGAGAAGAAGTCCCAAGGTAAGGAATTCGCTGTCATTCACTTCGAACCTTACTTAACAGTCATAGATTCGGTCATGCTCCAAATTTGGCTGAACGAACCAGAAGACGTCGTCTCTGCGACTGATACATGGTCCAGTCAACGAGCCCTTGCCAAACCGAGACGCCGTCTCGACTTCGACCAACCGAAGCGACCAAAGAACAAGGAAACAGACACAGCACCGGCTGCTTAATGCGAAAGGATGGTCAAATGTCGAAGAAAGAAGCGTGTCAATCGAGGGACTAGCTACGCTTGCTTCAACATCGTGGTAACAACACTCTTGGGCTGGAGGTGGACATACTTGAGATGCATCGCATCTGAATGCAATTGTTCATCTATCCTGAAACTGCTATATATCTATGTTGATGGGTAATTTTTCTCAATAGAGTTTCAGTTTTTAATGCTGCATACGCCAAGAAGTGAAGCTATTCCCATGTAATGTCATCAATTGAGTATCTAACTACTACCTCCATCTATACGCCAATGTACACCAGTGCTACGCTACTTTATAATAAAGAAAGAAAGAAAAGACACACATACAAGCATCCTGCCAAGTTCTTATGTCGCAGCCTGCCTTCGACCCTTTCCCGGACTACCTGTTAAGTTTCTCCTTCGCCCTCTAGGCTCTCTCGTCGATTTCAGAACGCTGTAATGCCAGACACTCTCGACCTTGTATTCTCTGTAGCTTTTGACCGATTACTCGAAATCTTCTTGCGGCAGGCCTTTAGATGTCGTTTCACATTGAAGGAGCGTTTGCTGGTGTAAGCGCGACACTTCGGACATAAAGCCTGCTTGCTAACTCGTTGTCAGAACATGACTTGAAGACCGGGCTTCTAATTGACACACCGACTATTCTCATTATGAGTCTGTAGAGCGTCTTCTGGGGGTGAGCTTCCGAGTCTCAAGTCGATAGTTATAGGCGTTGTTGGTGAGACAGAGCGATACTGGTCGGTGTCTTCAATGGGTGACTGATGCGTTTGTTGAGACTGTGACGAGGTACCGGAGTCTGTGGTGGATGGAGAAGGGGCAGACGCAACAAATGGCGTTGAAAGGGCTCTCTGGGTAGCAATAGCTGACTGATAGGAAATTTCCCATATATATATGTCCACATCATGAAGATGCGCAGGCTGTGACTTGCGGATAGACGCCAAGCTAGTTCCCGCTGTTGCGATATGATGACCGCCGCTAGCACACGAGCTCGAGTGAGGGGCCATGCCTTGCATCTCGGTGGTAAATACTGAAGAGAAGCATTGAGACGAAGAAAGCCCTTCTTGGGAGCGTCAACATGGTGGCGACCCAAGTGAATTTATATATTCGGTCTGGGAGCGGCTCCAACGACTGCAAATGCCCTTCACATTAACTATCAAGAACCTGCGTGGCTTGCCTGGGCGTGTGAATTGGTCGGACGGGGGTGTGCGCCTCAGATCCTGGGGTTCCATGGGGTGTTTTGCGCGTCCCGGACCGTGGCCCTAGTAAACATCCGTCAATCATTGCAATTGCTCATGCTGGGCGCTGAATAGCGTCTTCTCCCGCTTTTTTGTCTGTGTAAGTACCAAGTAGAGCGTGCCTACCTAAGTCTGATCCTTACGTGGTGGATCATTATACAACACGAATAGCTCCTTCTGAGGCCCTCCCATCTGGTGAATCGTCATAATCAACAGCCCCCGTGATGAGTTACTATTGCCGTAGCTTTGCCTTCGTGTGGCTGCCACTCTCCTTCTCCACATCCATCTCCTCTCCCAGCCGTTGCGCTCTAGCTTCTGATCGCGGGACCCAACTTGGCAAGGAACTCGAGGTCAGGGATCACAGTCCCGGTAACCCCCACCCACCTGGACCACAGCAGTGTCAAACTGAGAACCGTGGCTCCGGTTTCGACAAGTGCCCTGGCTGTGGAAGGATTCGCATCCCAGATAACGTGGCTTTGGTGCGAAAGGCACGCTCAACACTAATTGAGGCATGCCACGGGGTACATATCATAGAAACCTTCAATCCGACTCTGGCTTTCAATCTCAGTTTGAGGACGGCAGGCTGTGGAGATGCATTGCTTATTGTGATTACATTCTGCTTGTATGTGATATATCAGGCAATGCTCTAGAACTTGGCTGAACGAGTCGGCTGCAATTGATCCTGTAGTCTCGACGAGCTACCGCTAGAGAGAGAAATGGCTTCAATGGGACAGCAGGTCTGGAGACACTACACGTTCAGCTTGGCCAATTCACTATATCAAGCTAATAGAGGAAATATTCGTGGCTATCGCACACATGTACTTACTTTTAAGACTTTGGGTGGTGCTAAATTCCGAGAGGTTTGAAGATGTAATAAGCAACGCTACCAGGTGCAGAGATCGACTCGTCTTCAAATACCGTACTTCAATCTTCGTATATAATATTTTCCTAATGTAACGTCATACAAACCCTTCTCTTGTGGTTCTGGCGCGGCCATCTGTGCTTAAAAACCATTCCGTCAATTGACATTTATTTACATGTTTCACTGTCACTTGTAATAAACAGACTGCAATATGAACTGATCCGAACAAAGAAAAATATACAAAAAAAATAGTCATGTTTGTCCTTTCGCCGTACGGGTTCTTCTGCTGCATCTTGCCTGTCGCCAATTTCCTTGCCGTGGCGCCTGGACGTCTGTCGATCGCTTCTCTGCCCGAGACATCATTCATCATCACATAAATTCACAGTTTCGTGATCATAAGGTTCTATGTGCCCTTAATCGCTGTGTCGTCTTTTTCCGTGCCGCGTCTCTTGGTGTCGCTTCAGGTTGTATTTACGATTGGTGGTATAATTGTGACAATCAGGGCACGAGAAAGGTCTGCTGAGGCGTTGTCTGGTATAAGTCAGAAATATTATGTTAAAAGCGGCGAATCAATTCACATACTGAGGGCTTTGGATTTGGGCTGGCGTGGCGTCCTGATTAGGTTCGCTTTTGAACTCGGGGCTCGTACTTGCGGGTTCTGGTGGTGATGCAGAGTTATAGTAGTTTGGAGTGTCTGGACTGGGGAATGCATAAGCCTGCAGGGGCTTGGACATAGATCCAGAGTTGAGTGTAGGTAAAGAAATGCCACGCGGACCGAAAGATAGATCAATTGTTGGTGATGCGACATGTGCGCTTGCCATAACTGACTGAAATGTCTGTTGCCACAAGTCTTGGTTGATGTTGTGAAGACGCTGAGGCTCTGTGTCGTCGAGGGCTGCAGGGGAGGTCTTTCTGGTCACAGCAACACGATTACCGCTGTCGGAAGAGTTAGAAGGAGAAAATTTATCAGACATCTTGATGCTAATATTTCAGAGGGAGTAAGGAAGTAAGGTGAAACTTACCAGGAAACTCAGGGTTATAGTGGCCAGGCGTCTGTATTTATCTTCCCGAGTTGAGGTTTCGTTTCTGCGTTGGTGGTATGGATTCCTGGACCAGAATCGTCACCAAGTAGCGCTAACCACTTGGGGATCAGAGGCAGTACCTTACAATGGAGTTACACAATGAGTGCCGGGCTGTACTGTGGGGAGACCAGATTACATGGAGCAGACAGGTCTTACAAGGGGGAGATCAGATATAGGTGCACGTGCGTGTCAGGTGAGCTGCCATTTCCAGTCAGAAATAGTCGGCCAGATAAGGACGCAAGTGGTCGAGCCAGTAATTGCATGTTTATATCATCCACTGTCCAGCAGCGACACCAAAGTCGGCACCAAGGGCGGCACCAAGGACGGCACCAAGGACGGCACCAAGGACGGCAGCGAGGGAGGCAGCGAGGGCGGCACCAGCAGTGACACTAAAAATTTGGCCACTTACACTGGTTACTCAAATCGCATACACAGAGACCAGCCGCCCGGAATTCTACTATTGTAAAAGGCTTCCTTGGACTATGACTGGCATCCCTTTGTAGAGAGCCCTAATTTGAAGAGGATAAATTCAACCTGGTCACTCTGGCAGACCAAACATTAGTAAGTCAGGCAAGCAACTCTGCGACCTAATCCTCTCAATAACGTTCCATAGCAACTTTGACGGGATTCCTCCGACAATCGACAGTATTCTTTGGTCGACGCCTGAACAATCTCAGTGCCAACGGCAGTGAAGCTTAAGTCTTTCTCTCATGCACCGCTCTAATTAGACTTACTAACTATAGAGCTTACAGACTTCTTAGCAATTTTCTTTCTATGCAGATCTGAAGGCAATTCTCTATTTCGTTGCTGTCTGTTGTTTCACGGGTATTCCAGACCCATGCCGCTCTTGAAGGTTGCAATGGCAGAGAAGACACTCAATATTGACTCCCCCAATAATAATTTGCCAAGAGGAAGAAATTTAATTCCGGATGTATCAAAACATTGTTCGTAAGCCTTTGACTGAGTAACAGTGCCATACCCTCATACAAGACAAGACAACATCTTCCGGTGCCAACGCGCAGCTCGTGAGTAAATCCTACAAGGCAGCGCTTTTGCTAATGCGGCCATGAACTATTGTTTGGCCAAAGCCTTTTCGTATCACACTTATAGGAAGTATACTCGATAACGATCAGGAACATGACAGGCGACCGAGACAGGCGGAAGATGGTTCGTCGTCACTCGCCTGCTACATAGCCTCAGAGGGAGAATCTCCATGCTGAGATCTTGTAGAATCGGTTCGGGGATCTTGATGCGATTGCCGATTGAGGTCTGGCATCATAGAGAGTGCGAACGAGAATTCGAGTTCCTTGTGAGTCTGATCGCCGAGTTCATGAACGCAAGTCATTTGATTGCCTATCACAAGTGTGTTTGGTAGCAAAAGAGTGCCCAGGCCTGAACACTAGAGCAAAAATATTGTTTACAAGTGTTTGTGCACATGAAACTGTGGTGAGGTCGCGCATTCACCGTATCTTAGTCTGTCAGTCGGTCGGCAGGCGAGGCATAACGCAGTAAACAGACTCCTACTCTTTCGCGTCGCGATATCCTCCTTGGGCAATATCGATCGTTACTGCGAAAGAACCTTGGGATTTATTGAAGAGACTCAGAGAATATGATAGGGTAAATGTCCAGCTCTTCTTCCGAGCCTGATTTCTGGGGCGAGTGGCATCAGGCTGTGCGGCTGAGCGGCTGATCCGTCATTGTTGGGGACAACAATCCTCGTCGACTTCACTCAGAAGAGAACTGAATTGAACGTCACTGGGATTTTAAGCCATGTTGAGTCAGGCTCTGGTACAATGAGTTGAAGAGAGTTTGCTATGTAGTTGTCCGCCTCTGCGATTGGTGAGGCATGCCACTACACAGGTGAAAGTGCAAGAAGCAATAGAGCGATACGAGTGTTGCGATGTTTCACCTTTTGTGAAAAAGCATTTCCCGGCTCCCCCTACGTTGGCTCCTTGTTCGGTGAGCAAGGTGAACGCCCAACACACACAGGATCCGTGCTTTGCTGTTGGTCAGAACACCTAGCCAAGCGCCGACTTTGAGCATTTGGCATTTGGCTTGCTCGGCGCATTGCTCAGCTTCGGCCGGAAAACACGTCATCGCCCATGATCTGACATTTATGCTCCCCTATAGCTATTCAGCGGTTGAGCAGAGCGCTTGAGCACGGTGACTGAGCAACTCGCAAGGGTAGTGAGTAAGCCACGAGTCAGTCACGGCGCGTTCCATGAGCGGCAGAACACATATGGACAGGTGTAGTCACTCTTTGCTCGTCGCATGCTCATAATTTGTTATCGGTTTGCTCGTGAGCAGGAGGGAGCTTGATGAGGTGCTGAGTTGAAGGTCATGTAACTCGAGGCGTAGAAATGAGCAGCTCGATGAAGCTTATAAGTAGCACGTTAACATCCTCAAAATGAAGCTCTATCACCAATTCAGAAACAGAGCTCAGAGGTTTATCGGCAAACGAAGAATCGTCGCCCAGAATTGAACAGAAGTGGACAACAGCCTACGCACAACCAACAATGCCCCAAGAAACAGCCCAAGCTGAGAAGATCGGTTCAAACCAACCTCAGTACAAGCACGGCGGTAAGCACCTACAGCACGTAAGAAGAGCTTTACTTACAGTTGCCAAGCGCTGTCTCCAGCCATGCAGAGCTGGTTGAGCCAGTCAAAGCAAGCGGAACCTTGGTCGCATGTTCAGGTGCAGACACAACCAACAAGGACTCGAGCGGCTGAACCGCCCAAGCTATGACAAAGTAAACCCGCCGCAAGGGCCCTAAAAAGATTGGTTGGGGTAGATTACTCATTGCCAGCTGGCAAGTTGCTTTTAGGATTGATCGGCAGCCGCACGCATTGAAAGGGCTTGGATTATGGTCCCCCAGAGGGGCTTGTTTGACCTCTACTTTAAATAGACTGTGTTTCCCAGTTTATTCCTCAGAGCCTTGTTTACTCTTCACATACATTCTGAACCTCTGTACACCGGCGAATGCATTCGTGCTCGTTCCTCCAAGTTCTTTAGCCGCGGTATGCCAGCTCCTGCGAACACGTCTGGCCTCGTCAATTTAGTTCCATCCCTCGCTACTCATCTATTACTCGCTTCGTACCATGTCGCTATCTCCATAACTTCACCGCACGGAGTCATTTTGCTTCCTTCTTCACTTTCCCCTTGTCGACGAGTGCGCGGTGCTCTGTGAAGCTGTGTTTCTCGCGGCCAGTGCCTAAATGCAGAGTTCTGGGGCCTCTGGTGGCTTACTTCTCGCGTCTTTCAAGCCCATCGACATATCACTTCTCCCTGAATACCAGCTGCCCAGCCAAGTCAATTACATGTCTTCAGGCATATTCACGACCGCTCTGGCGCGCCATGGTCAAACCGAAACGGAAATCCGGCAACACGACATCTCAACGACCGAACAGATACGAAGATACAGCGCCGAGGGAGTATTTAAAAACGGGCAACGTAGTATGGAAGAAATACTTGCCAATTGGTAAGTAGCAATCTTGCTCCAAAGTTCCGGTGACTCTCTCGTCGTAATTGTCCGATAGTTGTGGATGCTATGAAACGCTTGACAGCAGTAGTCTCAGATAACTAAATGGAGGATCAGCAGCATTTGAGGGCGCAACACGGAGTTTTTCGGCGTCGCTACATTGCTATTTACGACTTATTCTCCAATATAATGTGAATATTTAAGAACCTAAATCTGATCTATGCTATACCCTGACATTGCCAGCTTTCTCACCGTAGCCAATCCAGTTCCATTCCCATCACATTTAAACCGTCACAAGTATTTATTCATTTAACAATAGCTTCGAAACACTCTGCTTTGAACCATTCTCTCTCAGCCCTGTTTTGCCTGGCAAGCCAATCGTTGAAAGCTCAACCACGCCCTGCCCTTCACCGAAATGTCAAGTTCAGCGTCTGTGGTCTTAGCCCCCCGTGACACCAGTTTTGGCTTTCTTTTGGCATATTTTCTGGTGCCGTCTTGTGTTATAAGAACGATTACTGGTATAAGAGCGGCAACTAGGGCACAAGAAGACTCTACCAGCCCATTATTAGAACCCGACCTGGAGCTAGCTTTGGGCGACACACCTTGGGTTGTTGTCACGGTCCTTCGAAACACCTTGCTCTGGTGACGTTGAAGGCGAAAAGACGGATAGTCCTCTTTCTGGTACTGTGGTAATGCCATCATTATGCTGGTTGGCGTGTTCATTCAGCGATTCAGTAATAGCCAGAGCCTCCTGGGTCCCTAGCTGGGGCGAAATGATAGGCTTCGATGGAGAGCTTGAGTGGGAGAGAGGATTGACCATCAATGACTGATCAATTTCGACAGCGGTAGTTGCTTGGAACGATAAGTCCCATAGTCGTGTATCAACATTGTGGAGATGCGTGAGGTCCGTCTCAGTCAAAATTGTTAAGTTATGATCCATGACCAAGGTACTATGCAATGGGTGCTCTGCATATGCGTGGTAATAGGCACTTTAGAGAACTCTCAGTAAACATCAAATGTGATTTTGCTACTCAGATTAACGGTGTCCAAGTGAATATATATACATATGTTGTTCTATTGTTCTATTGTCCCTTCGCTTCATTGCTCTTCAAGTAGTGCTCTCTTCTATGCTTATGTAGTTCCGAGGCCGTTGGCTGGGCTGTCAGAGCCCTGTCAGAGTATGTATCAAGCCCTGAAGGATAACGGACATGAGCATGGATGAAACGTAGATCTTTACCGTACTTAGCATATTCAACGCTAAAAACGCTAAATGTACGCAGTTTTCGCGGTGAATGACACCCGTCTCAGCATCTAGAACGCTAAAAAAAACATGTAGATCTTTACTATATAGAGAACTCAGCGTCTCGAACGCTAAAAAAAACATGTAGATCTTTACTATAGAGAGAACTCAACGTCTTGAACGCTAAGAAAGCATGTAGATCTTTACTGTACTTGGGTACCTTGCACACCTCTGCTTCTTTCTTCTTTTTCATCACCTACTTTTTTTATTAGAGACAGGTAGATCCTACCTAATTAGTATTATGAACGCCTTGATAAAAACGTAGATCTTTACCAACCTTGACTCCTTCCCGCAGACGATTACCGAGTCCCAGGATTGCCCTGCCGATCTGCGGGTGCAGATCAACCGTGGAGATGGGGCGTCCAGGCTCTACAAGGAAAAATAGATTCTGAATCCCTGGTGATCGACACAAAGGAGCGTGCAGTATTGTGTGTAGTCTTGTCGCCTATCGGACTGGGACTACACAAAATATCATCACTTGACATCATAGTTCAGATCCAAGGCTGGCACATCCGCATTAGGTGCATGGACTGTCTTTCCAATGCTACCCGCGGTGCCAACTCATCGCTAGTTGGTTGAGTAAGCAAATAGACTCAACCGACACCGTAGTTGCCTCGGATGTGCAATCGTTTGCTTTACGAGTTGAAGTATTGAAGCAACTGGGACGCTGAGCTGGCATCGCGCTTCGAACAGACACGGCGACTCTGCGCTTTGCTCACTTGGACGAATGAATTGACTCGTAGGCTAGCAAAGCTCTTTGATGTAATACAATAAATATTTTTCTATTAAAAAAATAATCTACAAGACTAATTAAACTCATCATTCGGAAACTAGAGGCTTTCGCCCTTCAATACCTCGCAGTCGTTGCAGTGTCGGCCCCCTTCCGGTGATAATAGTTCTAACGCTCTTTCTCCTCTCGCACTACCAGTCATTGAGTAACACCACAGATTTCTTCAAAATTTCCTGCTCTTCTTCTTCTCATGCTCTTCATTCTTTTCATGTTTTTTGTAGTAATGCCGTTCTATGTTGTACGATCGATCGCTTGTGTATTCGCATTTGGGGCAGGACAAGTGTTTTCTAGACAAGAGTCAGTATAATGCAGTTGAAAGTGGGGAATGGAAATAAGAGACGTACAGCTTAGCAGTTGGTATGGGAGTTGACGTTGACGGTTTGGGACTTCCCTGAACGCCGTGGACCCAGTCGCGAAACTCCTGACAAGCGACTCGGTCGCTGAACAACAGCTGGAGTAGACATATTAACTCAGTTCTCAGATACCTCGCTTGTCGCACGAATAAGCTTACACTAGCGACACGTTCCATGTAGCTTTTGATGTCCTCGATGCTCTGCAACAATCCCTGATCGAAGAACGCTTCCACGACGGAGACTATTCCACGAGCTGGCAGGTCCCTTGTGTACTTTTCTGACGAGAGGGGCTGCATATATGAGGCCTCTATCTGTTTCCTCTTTCTGAGTCGCTCTTGACTCCATGCAAGACATGACCGGAGGTCCTTTGACACCAGTCCGCCGCCAGCAAGCTTGAACCAGAAGGCCCCGTGTTCTCGTATGTACTCCAATACAGCTGTGAATACAGAAGTGCCCTGAAGGGATACTAAAATATCGTCGGCTGTCTGTGTACTTGATAGTGATTGACTGTGTGAGTCGTGGCTCGAGCTGGTGGCGATTGGGCTGCCAGCGTTGGATTGCGGTATCGAGCTCCAAGGCATGATGTCTCCCATTACACCGGCGTTGAGGTCAGGTTGCTGCACTGGGCCTGGGTCAAAGCCATGCCAGAGATTTGGATCTGGTTCAGGAACATAAGAACGCGTCTCAGAGAGCGTGAGCGACCAATTGAGCTCGTCATATGTCCGATGGGTCAGATTGTGGATGTAGGCTGGTGACGTGTCTGTCGCGAACATGTTCAAGAGCGTAGGGTCTATGGTCCCAAGGTCTGGGGCAATGGCCAGGTCATGGTAGTTTCCCAAGTCGTAAGAATAAGCCGGTGCCGTTTGTTCGTATACAGACGATGTCTGGGGCCCAAGACTGGCAAGTGATGATACTGGGTGCATCTGAGGTGACATGGACGATAATGGCGCTTCGGCTCGTCGCAGAGATGCTGCTAACCTCCGCGACTGTTCTCCCATGCTCAAGTCGATGAAATGGAGATGGTTTCGAGCTTCTGGCCAAAGTCGCTGTGCGAGAACCTCGAATGCCTTTCGCTCGTCTTCATCCTCGAGGGCATTGAGCCACAGACGGATGCCAGCCAGGATGTCGCCTTCTGCCA
This sequence comes from Fusarium pseudonygamai, assembly GCA_013186785.1. Taxonomy (NCBI): domain Eukaryota; kingdom Fungi; phylum Ascomycota; class Sordariomycetes; order Hypocreales; family Nectriaceae; genus Fusarium; species Fusarium pseudonygamai. The sequence continues at coordinate 28,065 of JAAQRH010000617.1, read as the reverse complement.
GTCGTCCTCTTGAGTAAAGAAGACGGGACACGACATACGATAAGCTGCAGAACGCAAAGATCTTGGCGAGGTCATTCGGAGCCGGTCCGGTTAACGTGTTGCGGAAAGCGAAAACTCCTGCTTGACGAAGTCCTTTGGAGTCGTGGTATTCTGCGCGAATGTTGTTGATGGTGGGGAGGTTGACATCGTAAGAAACGTCGACGAAATGTTCCCAGAGAATTTGCATCCCCTCGCGAACAGTTCGTATGGACGCCCAGGCATTTTCCCGAGCCTGATTTCTGGGGTCGGTGGAATCAGGCTGTGAGTCTGGGGTACTGGTACTGTTGGGAGCTGTACTGCATAATGAGTCCAACTCAAGCGCAAGGTCGTCCTGGCGGCTACTCGAGCGACTGGTTCTCGATTCAGGTTCTGTTTCATCCAAGTGGGTGAAGCCGGCGAAAAGACCGTCTACTTCTGCGAGTGCTCTTCCGAGGTGTTCAGCTGCTCTTAAGCCCCCAACGCCAGCGCGGGTGCTGCCACCAGCGTATGAGTACAAGGGGCTGTACTGATTGAGATAAGGCATCTCTCCAAGGTTTGTTGGCAAGGACTGGTGAGGTATGCGGCTGTGCTTGAGAAAGTGCAAGGTGTAAGAGGCAACTGATTTGAAAAGAAGAAAAGTGAAATGGTTCGCCCGACGCTCTGGATTTATGTGAGGCCCGTTACTCTCCTCCCCGGCTTATGGAGCCATGCGGCTCTCTAGAACGGGAGCACGGCCCGGAGGACTTTCTACGCTCAATAGGGGAGATCGGCGGGCTAGAACGCCTTGGCAGACGTTGACTTTAACCATAATGGGCAAGGATGGCTTGCTCATTGCATGCGAAAAAGCAATTATGAGCCACGTTAGTTGCTCATTGAGCTGCTCGTTCAGCTCATCAATCACTCCTGAGCAGAACGAGCAGCTCACGAGCGTGGTGTGATGTCACCACGCATGGAAGTCTCTCTGCCGCGCAATAAAGTATATGAGCAGGGGGAGTTGCTCATGGATTTGCCGAATTTGCTCATACTTGGTCTGTGAGCAGTTGGTGAAATAAGGGGCAGTAAAACGAGCGGCTCGCGAGCATGATGAGACGTCGCCATGCATGGAAGTTGGCTTCTTGGACTGGGTTCACCCATCAGCCCCAAACGGCGATCGTGTAGCGCAAACGAAATAAGAATATGAGCAGGGAGAGCAGCTCATGGGCTCGCTGACTTCGATCTGTGTTTATTTGTGAGCAGCTGGTGGACCAAGGGGGCAAAATGAGCAGCGCCCGGGCACAATTGGTGGTAATGGGAATGGCAGGCTTTTGTGAGCTCAATTTACAAATGAGCAGGGAATCCTTCATGGAGTGATCAAGCACCGCTCGTGAGTTGCTCATGAGTGTTGGGGACGACGAGGGCATTGAGCGATTGAGCAACCTTCAGTTGATCTCTGAGTTGTTTGAGCTTCTTGAACATGATATAAATATATTGTAAACGGTATAGGGCACTATTGTTCTCCAACAAGCTCATCAAACAATACTTTGTCATTCAGGAACAATCTCCGGTGTACCTTCAACAATGCCTCAACAAACTGGTTCTCAGCCTCAAACTCACCACAACGGTAAGCAAACACAGCCAATCGAATGCCCATGAAGAGGTTCGCTTACATTATCGGAAGGGACTACGTCAGTTATGCTTCAAACCTGGCTGGCCGAGTCGAGAGAGACTGGGCCTTGGTCATCCGTGCATGCGACAACCCAACGGACGGGGACTCGGCCGAGCCACTCAACTGAATCTCCCAAATTGTGACGGCCGGCCAAGGGCCAATTTGAGCGCCATAACACAATTGTGTTGTCGCATCGAGCTTGAGAAAAAAAAAGGCAGTCGAAGTGGTGTCAGGCGTGGTACAGAGGCCGATCGAAGAGGGCTACATCAACTGCCATTTGAAGCAGTTGAAGGAAGTTCTTGTTTAGAATTTGGTCATCTGGGAAATCAATACGAAGGCTCGAGCGGCTGAACCACACAAGCTGTGACTGAGAACCATTCCAAGGGTCACTACGTGATTATTTGGGGGCGGAAAACCAGGGTCCGATGTCAGCCTTGTACATGGGTGAAACACTCACCGGAGATGTCCGTTGGAACGGTCGGCAGAGGCGCATATTGGTAGATCTTGCTTATCCTGGGCTGATGGAAGTTTCATGGTGTTCACCTGCCGGGGTCATACTTTGGTGTAGATCTATGATGAATGTATTTAATTAAATCCCAATCGTCTATATGCCAGGTTTTCCTACCATTCCAAACAAGTATCCTCCGTTTTTAACCCATTAAACCATCAATATACACATCTAAACTTATTCTATTGAGTCCTTAGGCCACTGTTTGCCCGTCACTGTAGTCATTTGTAGTCTTGTCTGTCAAGTCTTATCTCAAGCTCACCACTCCTGTTGGCTTCGTGATGTTATCTTCACACTTTTATGGTCTTGGAGCCTGGATTTGCTGCTTCGCTTTTCCATGTTCAACATTCTTATGTTTGTTCCCTATATGTCTTTTCAGGTTGCTTGAATGGTTGGTCCTGTGAGGGCAGTGTGGACACATAAATCGTTTCCTAGAGAATTGTCAGCCAGTCACTCATCGTCTAGGCTGGCAGGCCGACGTACTCATTGTCACCCGAAAAGTCCTCAAGCCATTCACGGAAATCCTGACGGTCTGTTTCAGCGTCGAATAGCAACTACAGCCGGTCAAATCAGCTTCGTTGTCTTGTTTTCCATATGAATCTCACTTACGTCTCCCAGTTTTGCCATATAGAGCTTTGTGTCTTCGACACTTTGAAGAAACCCCCATCTGATGTAAGCTTCACCAACAGCGACAATACCAGGCAACTCTGGTTCGCGAGTGTGCTCTACAGCTCGCAGCTTCTGGATGTATGCTGATGTCTGTTTGCACTCCATCCAGGCTGGTGTTTTGTTCTGCCATGAGCGACGCGATTTGTGGTCTTTTGACACTATACCAGAGCCGGCGAGCCGGTGCCAAAAGTTACAGTTGTCGCGGATATATTCTCTGACAACCATGAACGTAGGTGTCTCTTGTAGGGTGCTAGCGCAAGATGCTGTTCCCGGCAGGGCTGTATCACTCAAGTAATTAGTGATGACCTTGTTATAGCTGGCTGATTGACCTGTTGGGTCTCTGTATGCTGTCCAGTTCGGCGGTTCCGTCATGTCGAACGTCTGCGATAGAATGGAGCCCGAGTCTGACCAGGCTTGGTAGTCAGGGTATGGCTCGTTGCTTGGTGCATGCAAGGGAAAGGCATCATTGAGTAGGTCCGTCAAGCTCTGAGTATACTGGCTGACGGCTGCGGAAGTGTTTGCCACTCCGTTGTTGACTTGCTCGTTATCTTGCCATGCATGCTGAAGCGGGACGAAGCCTTCCCCCATAATATTGGAAAGTTCTTGACCTTGCTGGCCGCCATCAAATGCCTGCGCGCTGCTAAAATCAGGAGCAAGTGGTGGTATTGCGCTTTGGTAGGGGATAGAAGACACAGGGGACGCGCTCCTACTGTGACCATGAGTAGTCGCAGATCGCGCCAATGGCTGAAAATGAACAGTATTAATTGCTTCTGGCCACATCTGCACGGCGAGCGCATCAAAGGCCTGTCGCTCGTCCTCTTCCTTGATTGCATCACGCCATGAACGCAAACCAGCTGGGATATCGCTCTGCTTGGCTCTTTTGCGAGCACACAAGAGCTGTGCAATCACATAGGACAAGCTACAAAACGCAAATATCGCGACCAAGTCGTCGTGTCTCTGGCCAACGACGGTGTGGCGGAAAGCAAACACTCCTTCGTAGCACATGCCTTGAGCCCCATCGTAGCTCTTGCGTAGGCTATCAATTGTCGGCGTATTTAGAACCCGAGAGACATCGAGAAAATGGTCCCAGAGAATCTGCATTCCCTCTTGGATTGTTCGAATAGAGGACCATGCAGCGTTTCGGGCTAGGACGCCCTCATCGATCGTGGAAGATGGTGCGTTCGACGTGTTGGTTTCCGGGCGCGTTTCGCGAGCGTTGCAGACAAGGTCTAACTTAGCAGCAAGACTGTTTTGGTACCGATTCTCCGAAGTTCTCTTGAGGAGTGGGGGGTCGGTTGCGTCGAGGTAGATGAGACCAGCAAAGAGTCCGTCAACCTCCACAAGAGCGTCGTTCATCATCCTAGTGGGGGCCAAGGACAAAGGGCTTGTGTTGTCAAGAAGAGGAGAGGAAGGGAGGTGCCAGGACAACAGAATGGTTCGCCAGATGCCTTACTTTATCTATTTCGTCCTTTCTTATGGCATCCACTTGTTCACCCACTGGGCTCACTTGGCTCATCACTGTGCTCATCCCTGGGCTCATCATGGAGTCTCGTCCCGACTCCAGAACAATCTCTCCCCGGGAAGAATCTGGGTTGATCCATGTAAAAGAAGTTAGATCTAACTATTATAGTTCCCGGCAGGCTCTTAGCTCCTGCCCCTAGCCAGGCGAAAGGTGGTCCTATTGACTGTCGAATTCGGGTTTTTGGACCTCCTTGGTTATCCCAGCCCATCAAGGCGGAGGGCCGACCAAGCCCATTGACTCAGGGCCCTTAATGTCATGACGTTAAAAAGCAAATCTCGACCGTTGTCGGTCAATGCATAGTTAGTAGGTCGTATGGTTATCACAGATTGATCACTGATCACTCAATGATCAACCATTGATTACATTGCGATTGAACGGCGTCAATGATCCCATAACATTAATAGTATTTAGAGTCCCACCGAGTCTTAAGTCACTTGGCTCAAGATCACAACACAATATTGCAGGCCATTGCTCAACTGCATCTCACTGTCCAACCCGCGTCATTTCCCCTTAAAATGTTATCGCAGATCACCCAAATTGCGAAGCCGGGTTCTAGGCACGAGAAATCGAACAAGCGGGGTGAGTCTGTCCGTCGGTAGGGCTGTCCCAGTAATTTTACTGACAGTCTAGCGCAGCATCGCCAATGCTATGTGCCTGGTTGACGGAGCCAAGACACGTCGAAGTCTGGTCACCAGAGCGTGCAAACTCACCGACCAGTCGGAAGCACGACCAGAACGCGAGTCGTGTCCCGAAATTATGATATCCACTTACTTTCTCTGTTGGTCGAGCGTGAATTTTTGTTGAGTAGGAAACAAACCAAGTCCGGGCTTTGTATGCTTGTTTTGAGGCCCTCCTGGTCCCCGCAATGAGCAAGGAACCGTTACGCGCTGACAGGGATGGGGTTGGTAAGATAGACTGGACGGGTTTGACGGGATAGACTAGATGATATTGAGGTTTCGAATGCTATTACTTTGTCTCTATTGGACAGCCAAGTGTGTATATTGCTTATCTTTTACCTGACTTGCTTCACAATTAGTTCGCCATGCGTCTCAGCGGATGAGCCTCCGTGTTAAACACCCACTCATCCAAACTAATAACCTCCTCATCCTCAAAGATCAGATAAAAATACTTCAGCGTCTCCGCCATCCAAAAACTCTCCATGTAATCTTTATGCTTAATCTCTTCAGCCCCAACATCCTCGACCGCCGCAAACGCATCATCCGTCTCGGTAGCAGCGCGGATGGCAATCCACATGTTCCACGCAATATCCCGAAGGTCTTCTTTGCCAGTGATACGGTAGAGATAAAAGATACTCTCAATTGTCTCTGGTCGGAGGAGGTAAGATGCTTCTCTTGCGCGGAAACCGAGAGGCTCTTTCTTGTAGTTCGGTTCGAAGGCGCAGGGCTCGAGGGTTGGACAGCGTTGGACTTGCACGATTTCAGGCATGAGACCGGAAGGGTATGCAGCGTAGGCTTTTGCGCAGCCACGGGCGAGTTTCTCACCGACGACGACGTGGTCATCTCGGCCAAGAGCTCTGCCGCCGAGGGCATACATGCCTCCCGCGAAGCAGGTCAAATGCTCTACGCCTGTACTCAATCGCGATTCCTTGGCTCGGGGAGGGAATGATGCTTCGCCCAGCATTAGAACGTCGTCTTGATCGGGGAGCATCGGTCGGAACATCAGGTGCTTAATTCCAGCGTCGGCAGCGGCGAGATACATCTTCCCATACTTTGGTTCAAGGCCCTGTAAGAGGACGTACTCCTTGATGAGGTACTCATACAGCGAGTCGCCATTAGCGCCCATGCCAAACGTGTCGTCGGTAACCTTGAATCCATCCTCAGCATTGATCTGTAGAGGCCAGAGTCCAGGAATGGCAGTCTCGTTTTGCGTTCGCTCAAATGCTTTGGTGATGTAGTCGATGGCGTCGTAGTACTTCGGGTTACCGGTCTGTTGCGACAAACGAGTGAACTCCATGCTCATACTACCCAAACTAGCAGCGCTCTGTCGCGGTTCTGGATGACCCGCCCCTTCTTTAAGCGTCTTGAATCTGATCGTATGCGGTGGCATATGCTCCGGGTTGTCGAAAGTGCCGTATAAAAGATCTCCCAGCTCAATCGCCTTGGCCAGCAAGGCGCTCTCTCCACTGAGTTCATACGCTGAAAGTAAACCACCAAGATGTCGAATCGTAGTCTCAAAAACGTTGAATCCATCGGCGGTCGGAATGTCCCAATCCATGCGAGTCACAAAGTCAACAGCTCTATAAAACTCCCGCTTCATGCCCATGATCCACAACGTGTCGAGATTGTCGCAGATGGTCGCAGCCCACCCACCAAAAGTATCACTACCCTCCAAGCTCAAAGGCTTCAATTCATCGCTTCCCCAAGCATACTTCTCATAAGACCTCCAAGTCTTTTTAAATGCTTGCTTGATGTCTTTTCGTCTCTGATCCGCAGTCTCAAGCTCCCGTTTCCTCAATTCGGGATTGGAAAAGTCATGCTGAATGCGTGGTAAATTGACTGGTGATCCTCGTGGGGGCTTGGCCATGCTGCTGATGGTCAATGGATACTGGAGGGTATGTTTGCTCCAGTCATAGCTGCTGGGGATGAATTGAATGCTGGGGCCTGATATTTCGCTGAAAAGGCAGTAGAATACGAGTAATGCGATGAAGAGCGATAACAATGCCCTGGACGGCGTGAATGGCAGACCTACGCCCATTTTGATCAAGAATAGCACTCAAAAAATAAAGGAAAAAGAAATAGTAAGGAATGATACGGTGTCAATTCAAGTCACCATTGGAACAGCAGAGGAGGACGTCGAGAATACTACGTGAACTCAATGCCGACCGTGAGAAAGATGAACAGGTAAGAACAGTTGGGGTCAGCTAAGATCTTATAACAACTAAAGGGATCGGGAACAAGGATTCGAGACAAGTCCCACTCCACATGCTGACACGCAAGCTTTAGCTTCTAAGAATAAAACATAATCTGCAGACGCGAGATGCGCAGTCACTTTTACCGTCTTTAGTGTCGAGGTATGACACATCAGGTGGAGGAAGGGATATGCACGGCCTGTTTCTCGTATCACTCAGTGAGAAAAGGGCGATTTTCAGGGGTGCATGCCCTGAAAGCCAAAACCTAAGCTAAAAGTCAAAGCTGCTGACGGGCTGAAACCCCCTGATTAGCCTCCGGCCAAGGGATAGTTCATGATGCCACGGATGATTTAGATGAGAAAAAGCTTGGTATTGCATCGCCAAGACTGGACTTGACGTTTTTGAGGTTGGTGCTTTTACCGGATGTGAATCTAGCTTCCGATGATGTTAAGGTTAACTGAACATCATTTGTGGCGGTGCTGGTACTGTCAAGCCACATTCACTGACTTTGCCTCACCGCCAAAAATGTCGAAAATTCTGCCACTCTTCCAGCTCTGACAAGCGCCGACGATTGATTCTTTTGCATCTCGTCGTACACACAACACAACCAGCCAAAATGTCGTCCATGCGAAATGCCGTGGCGCGACGCCCTCACAGAGAGCGTGCGCAGCCTCTAGAGCGTCGAAGACTCGGTCTTCTCGAGAAGCACAAGGTTTGTTGACCTCCCGACACCCCCACTGGAGCAGCTTCTGACGATTGCAGGATTACTCGCTTCGAGCCAAGGACTTCAACAAGAAGAAGGCGCAGCTCAAGAACCTCAAAGAAAAAGCGGCCGAGCGAAACGAAGATGAATTCTACTTTGGTATGATGTCCCGAAAGGGACCTGGCTCCAGGATCCAGGATGGCAAGCGATGGAGCGGAACGGTTGAGGGCGATCGGGGAAACAAGGCGATGGACGTTGAGACCGTGCGGCTTTTGAAGACGCAGGATATCGGATACATTCGAACGATGCGACAGGTTGTTGCGAAAGAGGTCGCGAGATTGGAGGAGCAGGTTGTTCTCACGCGAGGTTTCGACAAGCTTGACGAGGATGAGGACGATGAAGACGAGGGCAGCGACTCCGAATTCGACTTTGCGACCGCCCCGTCAAGACCTAAAGAGCCCCGAAAGATTGTATTCATGGACGACGAAGAACAGCGCGAGGAAACAATACTAGACCTCGAGGACGAAGATAACGCCGACAAGACCGACGACGAGAAGAAGAAGGAGGAAGATTTCGAGCGCGCAAAGGCCCTCCGTCGTCTTCGCCGCCAATTGGAGAATGCCCGAAAGAAGCTCAAGGCCTTGACGGACGCAGAGGGCGAACTAGAGATCCAGCGCGCAAAGATGGCTAAGACAGCGACGTCGGGAGGAACGACACGTAAAGGAAAGAAGATCATGGTGCGGACACGGAAGCGATAAACACATCAACGGAATCAATATTCATTTGGGGCTTTCTTTGTCATTTCGTGTTCAGTTCGTTACGGCTCGCTAGCTAATAGATACCCTTCAAAACACCATGGGTTTATGATACAGAAAAAAGAACTGGCCGCGCTCGAATTAAAATAAATGTCCGTTCCTGTTCATGTCCGTGTCCTCATTAATACTTTGATCCTACGCATTTGTAACACCCCTTGAATGCGAAACCGACGCATTTGAAGCTTATCGTCAATATCCAGATGAAGCACGCAAACAGGCCCTTGACAATCTTGACGATCACGCGAATCAAAAAGGGAAGTTTATCCTCCTTCTCTCGGTGCTTGCTTTTACCCAGACTCTCGTCTTGACTCTCTACGTCAATCTCGAACGACTCCATGTGGCGCTTCTTTCGCTCATCGCGTTTGCCGATTTTACTCAGCCGCTTCTCCTGCTTGGCTGTGAGGATGAGAGGAGGCGGAGGTTCAAAGACTTCCATCGCAGGCGTGTTCTTCTCATCCGCTGAGGCGACGAGCATAAGAGCTGTCACGGCGACGTCGACTATGAAGTAGGACTCTATCTTTGCGGCGATGCCAGTGTCGATCTCGAGCCACCCGCCGCCTGTCCCATCGCGCGTGAGCTTGGCGAGATGTTGCGGTGATTCATTATGCTCGAGGGTATATTCTACGCGTGACCAAGACGGCGAGCGCTCGATAGTCACGCAGAATGGTGTTGCGAGGGATGGGTGTACGAGGAAGTGGTGCGAGCTGTCTTCGTCCCAGACGAGACGGGCGCATTCGCGCTCTGCTAGCATGACGGACTGAGGATCTTGAGCACGCTCGATGGCCATTTTGGTAGCGGGCGTTGGCATGAGAAGAGCGACGAGGCCATCGTTTGGAGGATGACGACGGGATTCTTCTTCAAGCGTCGTGGTGAGCGCTTCTTGCCAGTGTTTGGTATCGGTGACTTTTGTACCAGAGGAATTATTGTTGTGCCCGACAACACCGCTGATGATACTGCTCGCTGAAGAACTAGCTTCAGGCTTGGGCGCTTTGTACGGTTTGTTGGGATCATGTCGTGTGAGGGTGACGTATGCCGAAGCAGACGTTGGATCTATTCGGAGGTTGTAGAAGGGCTGTGATGCTGATGAGAGACTGTACACTGGTGCGTCTTTCTCTTGAGCTAGTTTCATGCAGTACACTCTTCCCTCTGACGGAGAAGCTTGCCATCCGTTTGCGACTTTCCAGTAGTTCTTGAGCTGTTCATTCGAACTGACCGTTGGAATCAGCGGTGGATCTTGTTGTTGGACGTTACGATGCGGCCATGATGATTGCGCTGACTGAACGCTCATGGGACTTATGACTGGACTCCGAACTGGGTTTCTGGGGGCTGATCCGGCGGGTGTTTCGTGGTATGTCTGACGGCTTATGACAGCTCGTGGCATCTGAGTTGGTTGGATCTCCGTGGGGACATAGTTCTGTTGACCGAGTGGTACTTCTGGGTTATAAGCCGGGAAGATAGACCGTAAAGGCTGCGCAGGAGCTTCACCCCCCAAAGGTGGTTTTGCAATTGAACTCCGTGATCGATCACTACTACTTCTAACAAGGGTGTTCCCCTGCGCAAAGCCAGTATCAGACCGTCCAGGAATTTGAACCGTCGGTCTAGGTCGCTGAACCTTTACAGGCTTGGGCGGTTCACTCTGCACGGGCTCGAATTCAATAGGTGTGTGAGCTCTATTCTGGGGAGTCTGTCTCGGCGACGCCGGTCTTGGTTCTGGAGACATTGCCTGTGGTGTTGTGGCCCGTCGATCACTGGGTGTAGGTGCTCGTCTGTCACTGGGCGTCGGAGCTCTCCTCTCGCGAGATTCAGAGCGGCGAGGTTTTGGCGTTTGGTTCCGTGACACAGGCGGTGGTTTCGATGAGTTGGGACTCGGGAATAGAGAGAACCCGCCTGGGGTTGGAGTCGACATTGTTCTGTATCAAACAGTATATACTTTCTTCCCAGAAGAGCAGGGGTATCAATAGAAGGTGTCTAGGCTAGCAAGACGATGAGAATGCGGATTATGCTGCTATCGCTTCATGATCAAAACAAAATCGTCACGTAATATGTTTCCACATAAAACAGAAGAACAAGCATGAGAATTCCCCAGAATGGAAAGCAGTGTTGGTTGATGTTATATTCTCCCATCCATCGCACTTTTAAGCGCTCGCATCTTGGGACTAACACGGTTAAAAATAGCATCGTGCAGATGGACCAATTGGCGGGGATGTCACACTGCAGCAGGGACCTAAGCGCCCTGGAGGCGCGACTCTCGAGAGGGGAAACTGCAGCGCTATTGGTCAGGGCGAAAAGATTTGGGTTGGACGGGGAGTGTTTCTACTGGTCTCTGCGCGGGTGATTTGTGTGATATTGTGCGGGGAGTATAAGTCGGTAATGAGCTGAGGAGCGATTGAGCCTATGAAGACGATGTGAGGGATCATGGATCTGGGAATAGTGGAAGGGCTGGATAGAAGGATCAAGCCAAAGCCAAAATAAACTGGTCTAAAGGCTTACCAAGATATACTACACTTACCCAGGTCTTTTATTCCCTAGGATACAGGTCTTATTTCCGTTTGACCGTTTGTGGCCTTGAAACGTCGAGGTTCACCGCTTGATGCACGCAACCCTTTGTTACAGTTACATACATGAACTGCCGATTCCACCACTGAAGACTCTGTTTGTGTTTGAGGAGAAACAGATGCTGATGAATGTTTGATAAGCAACCTGGCGGCAATTGTCACAATCTGTCGGCTAGGTTGAGTAGTCTCTATGACGATCTTGGGCATGAGGCTGTTTGGGTATCAGTCGACAAGCATCGATGCACGCTCTTAAACATTCTCGGCGTTGGTCTCACCCTGTTAGACTCAGCGGTGCATATGCCTATCGAGTTGAACTGACTCTTCCATGCCATCTCGGCATTGATCCTGATCATAGTGGTACACTGCCTATCCTCATATCACATTTTATTCTTACATTCGCCCCAACGTAATACCCCAAAACGCCACAGATGCAACAATTCATTATCATTGTCCCTCGCCCCTCGGCCTATCCTTCGCCGTAAGCCCATGTATCCTCTCCCCCCTCTGCTCCATCTCCTTCTGCCTCGACAGCCGCACGTGCTCGGGCAATCCCCACCACTCCCGCATAAACTCCTCCTGGGCCTGTGCGACTCTGGCTTTTCGCTCGCGTTCGCGCTGGCGCTCTATTCGTAGGGCGAACCACTCCTCGCGTGCCTCGTCGTGTGCGGATTGTGTGGCGTGCAGCTTCATACAGCTGTTCATGGAGCGGTGTTCGGCGCGGCAGGCGAAGGACACGGTGAATGTGCGGCCGAGGGCGCATGCGGCGAATGCTGGGGTTTGTTAGTGGTCATGGCCTGATATTGTGGTTTGGGGATGATGATGGTGGTGGTGGTGGTGGGCGGGGACGTGCCTTTGATCTCGTCGGCGCATTCTTTTCGGACTTTTTGGTAGAATATGTCTCGGACTTGTGCTTCTTGTGATGCGGAGAGAGGTAGAGGGTTGCGAGAGGGGACTCCGAGCTTCTCCTCTGGCACCGGGGGGTTCTGGACGGCCATTGCGGCCATGGGACGAGCGCGCGAGGCTTGGAGTCGTAGGTATCGTAGAGAGATGGTCTGGGAGAGTTCAAGAAAAGATAAATGTGTCGTCGGGGGTTCGTGGTGGATCTTTGATGGCGAGTGAAGCTATATCGGACGAGAAGCTTGCGGGATCTTGAGAGGTGAGCCGATGAGCAAATTATGGCAGAATGTCTGACCGCCTTCCGATTTGGGTTTATCGGAAGATGGAGACATGGCGGCGGCTCAGGGCGACGCCGACACAGCGAAGTGGCGCCCCCGCCGATGATGTACGATATTGAAGAAAGAGGGTCATTGTACAATGATCCAAATTGCACAAACACATGAAGCGGGTGAGGTCTTCTGTTGAAGTCTTATGGACCATTGTGCAATCCGATCTGAAGCACAAAGTGTCAGCGTGAACGCCCTCACATCCTCAGGCGACACAATAAATTGCATTCAATAAGATCTGACCATTCAGTATCTATTTTCTGAGATTGTGTTGGAAACGTGCCAGGCACCATTAGGCAGCATCGCTGGCTTATTGGTGCTGTCTCGGTTGCTGTGACCTCAAGGAACTAGGCAGCAAGAAAACACCGGGCCTTAATACGGCGTACAAGGTGTTGAAATAAATTTAGCAAAAGGTATCCTAACTCTATACTAAACTTACCCTAAACTTATCCTAAAGTACCTAAGTCTTCTTGTCACTTAGGATCAAGGTCCTGTGTTTTCTTCCCTCCCCTAGCGCGGGCTTGCTTGGACACCATTGTTGTTGCACCAACATTGAGACTTTGCGAGGGTATCACCGTGAATTTTAGTAATACTAGTATAAATTTCCCAGGCCTGATTTGTCAATAATGGTGCTAGATTTCAAGGTATGAGTTGAGCAGTGGTATAAAGACGGTCCTGCACTCCTCAAGCAATACTCCCAGCTTCACATCGTCACATCAGGTTTTAGCATCAAGTCTTAAACCATCTTCAAATCAGACAGAAATATGGAGTCTTCCGCACCTACCTCTCAGCCAACGGGTGCCTCTTCTCCCCTTGAAAGTCTCCTCTCCGCTGTATCCTCCGCCCTAGACAAGCGCGCGGGCAAAGACATCTTTGCCATCGGAGGCAGCGTTGGCGATGATGGTGACCCTACTGATGCAACTAGTAACTCAGTCACAATCCGGTGGGATAACAAAGAACAGGGACATAGTCGCACCCTCAAGCTACCCCTCGCCGATGATCCTGTTGCCCGAGATTCCTTCAACATCCTGTTGGCTGATTGCCAGCCGGCAACCTTCGGCATAGGCAGCCAAGAGGTTCTTGATGAAGAGTACAGAAAGGCTGGAAAGATGAACACCGAAGACTTCTGTACCGACTTCAACCCTTACGAACACGGTATCATCGACACCATCAATCAGGTCCTAGCCCAAGCCAGTGCCACTGATGCCAGAGGTCTCGGTATCAAGGCCGAGCTTTACAAACTCAACGTAAGCTTCTGCGATTGAACTAGAGTACTTTTACTGAGGCTCAATAGGTATATTCAGGACCTTCCGGCAAGTTCAAGCCTCATGTTGACACGCCGCGATCTGATCGCCAGATGGGTTCGCTTGTCGTCAGTCTCCCTGTCGAGCACAAAGGTATGAGGCACAAGCCCGCGACTCTGATTCATTGACGCTTAGGGGATTTTAGGGGGACAGCTTGCGGTTATACATGGAGGTCGTGAGATTATTTTTGACTGGGCGCCGAAAAGCGTAGACACCATTCAGTGGGCAGCATTCTTTTCTGACTGCGAACATGAAGTTCTGCAAGTCACTCAAGGGCATCGCGTCACATTGACATACAATCTCTTCTGGACCAACTATGGCCCAGCTTCGATGTCAGATAATCTTCAAGTTCTGGATCAAGAATCTCTTCATTTCTTCAATGCGCTTGAGAAACTACTTGAGAACAAGCATCTCATGAAAGAAGGTGATCTAAATCTCGAACGCCGTTATATTCACTTACTGATAACAGGATCTAGGCCTCGCCGGATTCTCTTGCACTCACGCTTATCCTCATACATCCAAATCATCCACCAGCAACCTGCACCACATGCTCAAAGGCATCGACATGGTAGTCTACCAAGCCCTCAAACGTATCCTCGGTACAGCAGAAGTCGCTGCATTGGTAGACGATGAGGAATACAGACACGCCGAGCAAGAGTCGATACCAGAGAAGATTGAATGGAAGAAAGAAAACTGGCTGAAGTATCAGCCAGACCAGCCAGAGCCCCAAATCACTGAGGCAGAGCAGGACATCTTGGACAATAAGCTAGCTATCGGTCGCCCTCTGAGACCTGCCGTTTATTTCTGGCATGATTATGACAATAGACTTGACCCAGCTGAAGTCCATGCTCAGTATGGACCTGACTGGCAAACGGACAGGAGGAACTTTTATTCTCGAGAAGACGTCGCTTGGTTGAATGGCCCGCCTGGGGAGGAGGTTTCGAAAGAACTTGCTGTTGCTTTCATTGCGGTTAGTTCGGAGCATATCACCTCAATAACAGAGGTACTGACATGAGTTTATAGTACGGAAATGAGCCTGGTATTGACGCTTACTACACTTCTGCTGTCATTGTAGCCAAGGTGAATGGGTCGTCACAGTCAGACACAAGCACTCAGAGTGGGAGCGTGAGCGATGCAGAGGATTAACTTTGGGAACATTAACCTGTCCGATCTTTGACTGAACATCACAAATATTTGAGAAGTAAAGTTTATTATGCTAGTCTTCTGTACAAGTTGTGCCTTGTGAAATAAAACAGCCTTTTGTTAAGCTAAAGTTTTGACATCGGCTTGTGACTCGACGTCTACCTGCCCTTGCTGACTACTCCGTGGCGTGAAAGCCAGAGACAACAAGAGACAAGAAGCAATCGAGAAGTTATAACTCTGCTCTAAAGTATCTGTGGGGAGATGACCTCCTCGGTCTCAACTTTCGCTTCTTTGGCGGTGATTTCACAATCCTCTGCAGAAGCTGCGACCACTGATCCATCGGGACGCCAACTCGATGAGGATGTCGGTCCACGTCTGCATGAATAAGCATGAGAAGGATACGGAGAGTGAAGTGTGCCGAGTTTCCAGCTAAGCAAGGGTCTTGGCACGCGACTCCGATTTCCTGTATCATCTCGCCCTTGCTTATCATTTTACCAGTCGGGACATGGAAGACTTCCTCCACAGCCTGGGAAGTGTCGATAGTTCTGATGGCGTGGAAACGCACGCCGCAGCTTCTCAAGAACGAGAGGCTTTCGTCTCGTCCGTGGGTGATGAGGTAGAAACCGTTGTTCTTGATGATAGCTGTGATCGCATCCTCGAAGTCATCCATCGGAACGTACTTCATTCTTCCGAACCGGAACATATCCTCGAACTCGGGAGAGTACTCTTCATCCCCGACGACCCAATGATGAGACTGCACGACGCTGGCTGCTAGGTTGGCATTAGGTTTGGGAGGCTTGGCCAACGCATCTCCAAGACGTTCAGTATCAAGGATAGAGATGCCAATCTGGAAGCTATGCACCTGATCGTCATGCATTACAACGTCTGCGACGTCGATAGAAAGGATCTGGAAGCTTAAGTCCTTTCCGTACTGCCATGTTTCGAGGTGTTCGTGCTGTATCCAAGACCAGCGCGATACGCGTTGGGTCTCTATGGCGTATCCCATCACCCACTGAGGGACGAAGAGCTCTGGGCGCTTGAACCAAGAGTGGTCCGATGGTTCTTCCGATGAGTCGTCCATATTCTTAGTGTACAACATTTTCGACGGTGATTTAAAACAGTGTGACGATTGTTCGCAGGCCGAATGTGAACTAAAGAGTCGTGGTTGGGAGAATCGTGATAGACAGATGACCAAGTTTCTATGCGTACAGAGTAGACACTAAGGAGATATTTATAATAACTATAAACAAAAGTTGATAGTTTTGTGTAAAGAGAAGCTTTGCAAAAACGAAAGCCAATTCCTCAGAGTCATACTGTTTGGCTAGAGAAGCTCCTTCTTTGAGAGTTTAAACTTCATAACAGGCACGAAACCTTCACGATGCCAGCTCCCGTCGAATGAAAAGTAATGAAAGAACTTTAAAGGTTCTAGGCACCCAAGTCTAGTTACTGCACGGGAAGAACATAACAAAAAGAGCTGAGTCGACTGTTCTTGACCGAACATTAAACACACTAAGGTACTGTATCGCTCAGACAAGTTGATCGAATTATTGAGTCTCATAACGAGGGCATTTGAGAAAGATTGGACAAAGTTTATGAAGAGAAAAGTATGTGAGTTCTTGACAATACAAGTTTGTCGCGAGATCAGTCGCCACCCGAAGGGATGCCAAAGGATGAAAAACGTGCAGTGTTTTTATATTTGATCCGAGTGAATAGCCACTTGAACTTGCGTTGTTCAGAACTTGACTGGTTGCCGTCAGACGGTGGCGAATGAAAGCTGGCTAGGGAAGGAAACAAGATTTAGAGGCGGTAGCAGAATAAACTCAGAAAAAGGTACCCTAAACTTATCCTATATTTATGCTAAGTTGCCTAAATCTTTTTATGACTCAGGATCAAGGTTCCATTCTCTTCTTCTTTTTTTGCTCCTTGGGCTTATCACTCTGCTGTAAGACCTTTCGCGTTAGACTGTTGCCCTTGCATACGATATGAGTGAGAAACATGTATATTTAATATGGCTATGAGGCTCTCCTGGGAGTAGTGTTTGTGGGAAGAGCGTTATTCTTGATACGTATAGATAAGCAAATGAATTGTCATTAATTGCTAGTTCACGTATTCTAACTGCGACGGTTGGTATAAAACAAGTGTCAAAAAGCCACCGCTGTTATTGGATAAATAAAATACTGGCAAAACAGAAACGTAACTCCACGCGCCAAGAGGCCCGGTCATTAATCCCTCTTCACTTCATTTACTGCTGGGGATGCGCTTGGGGAGGATAAGGCTGAGGCTGAGGGGGCGGCGACATTGAAGCAGGAGGAGGGTGGGTGTAATTCGTCTGACCATCAAGCTCACTTCCGTAATGCTGAGGAGGAGGAGACACTGCAACTGGAGGAGGAGTAGAGTAGTTTGTCTGACCATCAAGCTCACTTCCCTGAGGTTGGGGAGGCTGTTGGTACTGCTGAGGGGGGTACTGTCCGTAGTTTTGCTGTCCTTGGTACTGCTGGTCTTGAGGAGAGTAGGGCGCGGCGGGAGGAGGATAGGCGCCCTGTTGTTGGTATGGGCTTTGGGCAGGTTGGTAGGGAGAGGGAGTGCCCTGAGGATACTGCTGCTGTTGTTGAGGAGCGAATTGGCCCTGAGTAGGTTGTTGCTGGTATGGCTGCTGGGGAACACCCTGAGGTTGAACAGGCTGAACCATGGGCTGGCCTTCGTTGACCTTGGTCTCCATTTGGTAGTTGTTGTTGGGTGAAGGTGAGGCAGCGAGGTTGACAGCGAAGCGACCTTCCTTGCGACCACGGAGGAACATGACCAGAGTCCAGACAAAAGTGACAATGAAGAGGATCCTACAAGTAAAATGTCAGTCAACATTGTCCTGACTCAAGAACTGAGGCAGCTTACCAAACAAGCGCACCAAGACCAGCGACGGCAGCAAGCATAGCCAAACCACTCTTGAAGAGAATAACATTCTCCCCATCACGCTTAAAAATGCTACAAGTCTTACTATCCGTGAGACTTCCATCGTCATAACAGCCATAAGCATTAACAGGAATAACGTATTTGGCACGTCTCGCAGCAGTGGCAGCCCAAGCAGCAAGCCAGAGAACCATCATTAGCGCATCGAGACTTAGAACGGCGATGATGTGATATGCGTTTTGAAGACTGGGGATCTTCTCTGTGAGGAGGACGTATGCGATGACGATCCATGAGATGATTGCCTAGATGTGTTAGTGGTGTTGAGATGAAAAGATGCGAGGGAGACCTACAATGGCGAGTGAGAGAGCTTCTTCATCGAGGGTAGCATCATGCATCAAACGACCGCAAAGACCAACAATAATAAGAG
Source organism: Fusarium pseudonygamai (assembly GCA_013186785.1). Taxonomy (NCBI): domain Eukaryota; kingdom Fungi; phylum Ascomycota; class Sordariomycetes; order Hypocreales; family Nectriaceae; genus Fusarium; species Fusarium pseudonygamai. Next base: position 9,760 of record JAAQRH010000617.1, on the reverse strand, counting down.
AAATGAGGAACTGAAAGCCTCGAATTATGACAATCCAAAGCGGTGTCTGAAGAACATGGCCGCCCTCAACCTTTTCCTGAGTTTGCTCCATAGTAACAAGCAGTGTAAGTGATAGTCAAGCCACGAGCAGCAGCCAAGAGATGCGAAGTTGCTAGTGTAAGGGGCCAAGACGAGTGTTTGCTGGGGAGAATGATTTACGGAGCACCCTTTTTTTTTCGGCTCTGGGGGGAAACACAACAGCCTTATAGGGACCCGTTCACTTACAAGAAGCCCAAGGCAGATTTCGAGGGACGAGGAACCCTTGCGGATGGCGTCGTTAGCGTACTTCAGCCGCAGTTCAGCTTGCCCGTTCGGGATGCCTTGTTGGCGCCGTTGGGCTCTCTTGGTGGAGGGGGTAGGCCATGGTTTTCGGATTGTTAAAGAATTGTCCGAGTTTCGAGGCAATATACGCGTATGTCAAGATAATCTTTTTGATCTGCTTCTCCTACAATTACTCTCAAGAAGAGCTCAGCATCGTCGGCAGTTACACGAGTGTAAATGTCGAGTGCCTGGTGGTGTTTAGTTTAATTGACAGCAAACGAAAACAGGGTCACGACGGTACCACCCTACCTAACACCCCTGCACAGCACAAGGCACGAAAAGTAAAACAGACAAATGCCGTTAAAGGCGGAGTGGCTTGTGCAAATTGAACTTGACAAGTCTGGGCAGTGCGACAAGCCACTTGAAGCTATTGCTCCTTAAAATACTCACTGAGGCGTTTCACTAGAAGGGACGGAGTTTCTAGCTCGATCGCTAGGGAAATCGGTATTACATATTGACGAGTGACAAGGCCTAAGTTAAGAGAGTGACAAGATCCGCGTTAAGAGAGTGACAGGAGGAGAAGTGCTTCCCAGTTGAGCATGCTGCGCGAGATTCGGTTCGAGGTGCAGATCCCTGTCTGTACGAAGGATTTCGCTAACCAGCCCATGCCGGTGTCGATCACATGGATAAGATCTCCCGACAAGCTTCTCACTCTCACTCTACCAGGGCGTTTGTGTCTCTTGTCAAACAAGCTAGCTCGTCGTAAAGTGTTCAATAAAAGGTGAGATTTGTTCCTCTTTTGGGAGATGTAAGACGGGTGAGGCTTGTCTTATTGGAGAGTCCTGATGGAAGAATAGCTGAATGCAGAGAGTGGAGATGGCACATGGGCTGTGCTTGTTCAGCCGTTGGAGCTAATTTGTGGAGGGGCGGAATGGGTGAGGTTTGGCAGGGAGAGTGCGGAAGGATGGGGGAGATTGGTGAGGATACGGGGGAGCCACTGGAAGGGCGTCTTCAGCAAGATTCAATTAATAATACAGTTATTGTAGCAGTGTAAGGAGTACAAGACTGCCTCGCTCCATAAGCTAGAATTCATGTGGCGTACGGAGTGTGCCGTGAGATGTTGGCATCTTTGAGCCAGGAGGGCCGTGGTTCTCCCTGCATCTCAGCCTAGACACCCGCCTGCTTCCCGTGCAGCCGTGGTCAATCTACAGGGATTCAAGTGAAACAAATCACATCTATTAAGTGTCCGAGAACGATGCTATAATGTAAAGGACTCATACCAAGTCCACTCATGAAAAAACGCCTTCACCCGCCGCCCCGCTTCATATGATCCAAGCCATCCCATGCCCGGATATCTTTTTCGCTTTTATTCTCATTCATAGTCATTCATATCGTCGTCACCATTTCCTTTACTGCTCATTAGGTCCCTTGATCAGAACCTTGATCGCCTCTCCCTCCTTGACCTTCTTGAAAGCCTCCTCAGCCTGCTTGAACTCAACAACTCCAGTGATGAGCTTCTTGACATCAACCTTGCCGGTAGCAACAAGCTCAACAGCGAGAGGGTAATCACCAGCGCCGTAGCGGAATGATCCGCTGGCTGTAGCCTCCTTGATGCAGAATGCCATGATGGGGAAGGTAATGTCGGCCTTGCCCATGCCGCCCTGCACGTAGCTACCGCCGTTCTTGAGGACGTGGATAGATGCTTGAATCGAGGGCTCAGCACCGCTGGCGTCGATGACGACGTCAGCGCCTTCGGGGAGATCAGCGAGCTCGCAGATGTTCTTGGCGTTCTCCTCGGGTGCAATGCGCTGAGATGCGTAGACGTGGGTGGAGGCAAAGTCCTTGGCGAAGTCGAGCTTGCTCTGGACGATATCGACGCTGACGATCTTGGAGGCGCCGTAGGCCTTTGCGACGGCGGCGCAGAGAAGACCAACGGGTCCAGCGCCCATGACAACGACAGAGTCGCCGGGCTTGACGCGCGCCTGCTTGACGATGTGCACGGCGACAGCGAGAGGCTCAATCAGCGCACCCTCCTGCTGGGAGACATTATCAGGAAGCTTGAAGCAGAAATCCGCCGGCGCAGTCCAGTAACCGGTCAGAGTTCCATGGTAAGGTGGTGTAGCGGCAAACACCATATCCGGGCAGAGATTATACTTGCCCGCGAGGCAGTTCTGGCATCGGCGGCAGGGGTAGCCGGGCTCGAGAGCGACGCGGTCGCCGACCTTGAGGGTCTTGACCTTGGAGCCGACTTCCACGATGGTGCCGGCGGACTCGTGGCCGAGAACCATGGGGTCCTCAACGACGAACTTGCCGATGGAGCCGTGGACCCAGTAGTGCACGTCGGAGCCGCAGATGCCGGTGTAGTTGACGGCGACGAGGACATCGTGGGGGCTCGAGAGGGTGGGCTTGGGGCGCTCCTCGAAGGAGACGTCGTTGGGCTTGTTGAGGACGAAGGAGAGGTTCTGGGGGATGTTAGTGAGACGTCATGAGGGGCCATGATGGCGGGGTATGATGTGAGGAGATGAGCTGGGTAAGACATACGCTGGCCATTTTTGCGGTTATTGAGTGAGTAATTGAGAGAAGTTGAGAGTTGAGAGACGAGATATGAGATGAAGAGGAGGAATTGAGTCGCGTGTCGTGGGATGATTAAGTAGGTTCGTCACTCGTAGCTCAAAGTGGGATGTCCGTCCTGTCTTATATGGATCACAGTGGAGTTCAACCAACACCGTCACTATCACCAAGCGCAATTGAGAAATAGCCTGAACAACAAATCTCTGTAGACTACAATAAAAAATTCAGATCATGGTCTAAATCTGCTGATGAGGGCAGCGGCTCATATACCCCAACCTCATCACATGGTCCCTCCCTCTCATAAAGCATTGCTGGCCAAATACCCGTCATGATGGTTACACCCCCACGGTTTTTACCCTCGCCAATCAAGAAGCCATGATATCGAGACCACAAGACCCGACAGGATTTCTCTAAATATGGGGTGCTTGTCATGACGGGAGCGCTTGAGGTTCTGATGGGCACTTTAACCAGAGCATTTAACCGCGCCAATGGGAGGGGGGGAAGCGGTGGAGTGGGATCCGTCGGTGAGAATTAGACCGGGAAAGCTCCAAGGCTATTTTATAGCTGTGAAGCTAGAGATCAGTGGATGGCATTGTTGGATGATCAGTTAGAAAGAAGGGTTGTGGTTCTCAGATCATTGACTCGGATCATGACATGGCTTGGCTACCGGCTCATTCCCGCTAAAGACAACGCCTTCCGGGCTTGCATCCGGAGCTTGGAGCAATCACTTGGCCATCTCTCTCACCTTCAAAGTGATTTACTAGCTCGGTAGGTGAACAGCAGATGGCCCGGCGGAATCTGTGTTCCTGCGTCAGCTTTTCGATCAGAATTCCGCTGCCGGCGCGGAGCTGCGGCTTTGGGAATAGCGTCCGGGTGGTGGATCCGGCCCGGAGCGGGGAGTCTCGGTGATGTGCGATGGGCAACATTAGCCGGTCTCCGCTGGTAAATGAGCATGGGAAACCGTCAGAGATAAGTATCTGGAGAGGAATCGACACAGATTTTCGATAGTATTGCGGATCCCAATGGCATTTGGGTCGGAAGCCTCATCGGTCGCAAAACCTGCGGCAATATGTGACATGGCTAGAAACAGGGCTCGGGTGAAGCTGTATCTCTTCACGGCCACAAGATTAAACATCATCACATGAAACATCATATGTTGTCCGGGAATTGAAGTGCCATTATTGACCGATTTATTACCACTCTCACGCTATCGTACACCAGTCTCATCAGTTACAAACATCCCAGCATCAACCACTCCCTCTTCTCCATCCATCTAGTTGAGGTTATAGTGCTCCTCCTGGTGACTGACAGAAGAGTGTCTCTTGGTCGTGCTCTCATGAGGATAGTCATGCTCAATGATAGGCTCTCCAAGGTGCTCCCTAAGAGCAGAGGGAGGAGCACGGGTTGCGTCAAGAGTAGCGCCGGGAGATTTGTGCATGTCGTTCTGGTAAGACTCGGTATTGCTTAAGGCCATGTTAGCATTGGACAACATTGCATGTATGAGGAGTAAACTTACGAAGGCTTTGACTGTGTTGGGGGAACGCCAGGAACGTTCTCTACCAGTGAGTTGATCCTGTCTCCTGTGCGGACACCCTCGGTCTGCTGGTTCTGGTTGGTTGTTGCATCAAGGGGAGACACGTGGGAGTTTGAGCCAAGTTCTCGCTGGTTCTGGTTGGAATTGTTGAAGGTGTTGTTAAAAGACTCGGTATTATTGGGGTTTGTGTTGTATGTCTCGCGGAGAGAACCACTGTTGTGAGACTCTTGGTGAGAGCCAGTGTTGCTGTTCTCAGTGTTGGAGGGGACCAGTGTCTCCTTGATCTTGTTCATAAGGTCGGCCATTTTGTTCAGGTACTGAGCGTAGACGCTATTGCGTGTAAATAGAGTAGTTTTGTAAGTCAAGCGAAGTAAAGCTCGATGTAAATTGATGGTTCAGCGGCAAGACTCCCAGCAGACACCTCTCTTATATACATCCCATCTTCGCCTCTTACCCCCATCCCCTCACCACTTCCATCATTCTTCTCTAATCAATCACCGCCAGAAACACGCTCATTCGACAGCTCGGATGCTGCGTCATGTCGAAATCGTCATGACGTCGAGTGATCGGCAGAGGCTCCATCACAGCGCGATAAGCATATTCCAAACCCTAAAATTAGCGCTCCATTCTCTTGGTTTTTGTTCCTGGGGCTTGCCCGATTCTTCCTCGGGTGACATTGGCCAAGCCTTTTTGGTTGTGCTAAAAACCCTGGTTCAGAAGACATCATCCGTGGGGCTAGAATCTTCCGCGGGTGCATCGCTAAGATGCGGTCTTTATGAGGGTAACTATAGAGGTTTATGAGGGATTTGAGGTTGGGTATTACGTAGATTGCATTATTGGTCGGTAGTGAGAAGCTTGTTTGGTCCTCAATGTGTCCCACGTAAGCTCAGGTACAGATCATGATCGAGATAGATGGTCGAAGTGGTTGCACGGCAGTCACATGTAATGGCGCAATCATCAAGGCGACTAATCAGCGATCTCAATTCAACAACATCGCTTACACACTGTCATATCAACAAGATAATCACATCTTATACATCATCCAGTATCCAGCTCCCACAGCAGCAACCGCCCCAGCCCACGGCATAACAACCATCACAGCAGCAACAAGATTACTCGTGGCCTTCTCCTTCACAATCCTCCGTAATTCCGCTGCCTCGTTGACCCAAGGAAACTCCTTCTCCGGCACAGGCTTACCCAGAAATTCACAAATGGGCTCCCAGCCTTGACCCATGCGATACTCTAGCAGCTGCTCCTTAGGCACCATCTCTCGGATAACGCGATGATGGCGATCATATGTTTGTCTTGCGTTCTTGCGAGCTTCTTCAACAGTATCTGCTTGGAAAAGTCCTAGCATTTGCTTTCGCGCCGCGGGACCTGCTCTAGACCCAAGAAGCGGTTCAACGAAATTGATGGAGAATTCTGCGATTGGGTTCCAGAGTTGTTTGAGAATACCTTCATCAACGCTCTTGAACCAAGGCTCGAAATCTCGAATTACGAGGATGACTTTAGCTTCGGGGTACGTCTCAATGAGGCGCGGTGCATAGATAGACGCTACATCGGTGGTGGCTTCACATTCTCCCCAGATCTCATCCCATTGTTCACGGGTAAACGGTTTTCCAGTGTACTTCGGAAGATTTGGAAATGACGCGTCTGTAGCACGCTCGAGATTTTTCCAGGCTTCTTTGTCGTCGAGGATTTTGAGACCGTGGAACACGTCTTTGTAGCCGAGAACAGTGAGAGCCTCTGCCATGGATGCTGTGCCTGTGCGGGGGAGGCCGAGACAGAGGACTTTCATGTCTCGTTTTGGTTTGGGAGGAGTTGTGTTTGACATTTTGGTTGATTGATAGATGTGAAAAGGTTTGAGTTCCTCGGGCTTCAGCTGGAAGATATTGATCTTCAGACCGCAAAATGAGCCGCCGGCAAGTGCTTACCCACGCGTCACGCTAACGCAGCAGCGTAGGATTTCACAATTAAAGGTTCAGGTTGGGAGTTACTATGAAACACTATTTTAACGGTCAGTTCAATTGACCCAATGGACAGCTTCGTGATTGATGCTGCATTTGTTAGCGCTGAGGCTCATTACCCTTTCACCACCTCCGAGCATCCGGGATGAAAATTCGTTCAATTTCACAGGCATCATCGCATTGTGCACAATCACCTGAGACATGCGGATACACGCATGGTCACTTTAAACAGAGATAGGTGAGTCACTTAGGAACAATTGATCATGATTTAACATTTGACTTCATTAAAGAACTATTTCCGCTTATGCATAGGTAATCTTAAGAGATCTGGAATATCATCCATGATCCTCTTCATCCTCTCCTCATTACAGCCAACGGCGTCCTCTGTGGTTCATTCTAGGGTTTCCTCCGGTAGCGAGCTCATCGGCTCAGCCATTTCTCCCTCGTCCACCTTTTTCTTGAACCCTTCCACGTTCCGTTGTTTGCACCGTTTTGAGTTTTGGGGCTATCTACCTCTTCATCGGCAGAATTATAGCAAAGAACTTGTTCCCTTTCCTAGGAAAATTCGTTCACGCCTTCTTCTCGACGTTGTTGCGTTGAGCAGCAGCTTGTGCGTCAACCTTTTCAGAGTCGTGACGCACGCTGGCTTCGCTCGAGTCGGGGGTGAGATACTCGCCGAAGGTGCGCTGCTCAAGATCCATATCCTTCCACTCGACGCCCTGGTTCTTGCGGGCTTGACGGCGGAAGTACACGCGCTTGGCGAACTTCCAGGCCTCGATGCCGCCGAAGAAGAGACCGGCTGCGATGAAGACGATGGCCCACTCCCAGGTGATGCCCTTGTGCTTGAAGACGGTGTCGCTGATGACGGGGATGTACTGGATGGGGAAGAGGGTGACGAAGCCGAGCATGATGGCCCAGAAGAGGAACTGGTTGCGCCAGACATCGTGCATCCACTGGGTGAAGTAGAGCTTGGAGCCGGGCTGCATGCGGAAGAAGGATCGGCGCTTGTCAATCATCTCCCAGGCGAGGAAGAGGGAGAACCAGGTGAGACAGGCAAAGGTGGTGGCACGGGCCTTGAAGACGGTCTCACAGCTCTCGCTGTAGTTATCGTTACAGTCCTCACCGAGCTCACCGTTGCCGAAAGCATACAGACGGAGGACGAAGGCGCTGAGGCAGAGAGCAGCGATCCAGAGACCGTAGACACACATATCGATGATAAACTCGAGGGAGAAGACACCAGTCTTGAGAGAAATCGGGGGTCGGCGAAGAATACCAGCGACAGCGCGCTCGAAACCGAGACCCATGTCGGGAAGACCAGAAGTCATCATGATGATCCACATGATCTGGACAGGAGCGATAGGGAAGACGGAGAGACCAGTCTTGTCCTTGAAGACTAGACCGACGAGAAGGACGACGGCTTGGGCAACGTTGGTGGCGAGCACGTGGAGGATGAACTTCTGGATGTTGTCAAAGATACGGCGACCTTCCTCAATGGCGGCGACAATAGATGCGAAGTTGTCGTCGCTGAGAACGATATCGGATGCATCCTTTGCGACGTCGGAACCGGCTTGACCCATGGCAATACCAACATCGGCACGGCGGAGAGAGGGAGAGTCGTTAACACCATCACCAGTCTGTCGGGTTAGCATGAGACATCAGAAAAGAGACGAGGATAGAACATACCATAGCGCAGAACTTGTCTCGGCGGTGCAGCGCTTCAATCATGCGGACCTTGGTCTGAGGAGCACATCGGGCAATAACAAGAGGGAGGAAAGGAAGCTGGTCGACTTCATCGTCGGTAAGACCATCGAAAGTAGTAGCAGTCATGACCATAGTAGCAGCAGTGTCTTCGGCAACGAGATCCATACGGGTAGGCAGGATACCGACCTCAATGGCGATAGCCTTGGCGGTCTCGGGGTGATCACCAGTAAGCATGTGGACGGAAATACCAGCCTCGTGACACTCTCGGACAGCGGGAGCAGACTCAGGACGGGGAGGATCATAAAGACCAACGAGACCACGGAAGACGAGATCACACTCAACAGTGGTGCGGTCAATCTCATCACCCTTCTTCATGTCGACGTTGTAGGGCTTGGAAGCAAGAGCGAGGACACGAAGACCCATTCCAGCAAAAGACTCCATGTTAAGGAGGATCTGCTCACGGAACTCATCGGTGATGGGGACTTGCTCCTCGTTGTCCTCAGGGCAGTATGTAGCACAGGCACCAATGACACGTTCGACAGCACCCTTGGTGAAGGCGAAGAGCTGGCTGGTTCGGTTATCCTTCATGATGACGGACATGCGCTTGACATCAGAGTCGAAGGGAAGCTCGGCGATCTCACTGTACTGGTTGGCAGCGTCGTGGCTGGTAAGGCGGAGACGGTTCCAGTCGAAACGAGAGGCAAGGACCTGGATGGCGATCTCGGTGGGGTCACCACGGGCGTGCCATTCACCGTTCTTCTCGTTGACGGTGGCAAGGTTGGCGAGAGAAGCGACTTCGAGGAATTTGACGAGAGAGGACTTGGACTGGTTGAGGAGCTCGCTGATGGGAGAGATAGAACCGCATTCGTCACCGCCCTGCTTGAGGGGAAGCTCATGGGGCTGGCTGCGAGACCAGCGCATGTCACCAATGGTAGGGTTGAAAGGCTCAGTGGTATTCTCAATGAGATAGGTTCCCTTTCCAGGAGTCCAGGCTCCACGGGCAACCATCTTACCTTGGGTGAGAGTACCAGTCTTGTCAGAGCAAATATCGGTAACAGCACCGAGAGCCTCAAGAGACTTGAGGTTACGAACAATGACGTTTCGCTCAACCATGCGCTTGGTACCAGCAGCCATGGTGATAGTCAAGACGACGACCAAACTAGCGGGAATCATGGACAGACCAGTAGCAACAGCGTAGATAATAACCTGCTGGGAGGCATTGAAGTCGTTGGCAGCAAGGACGATAATAGCACAGATGACGGCAGTGCCGAAGAGGTAGATTGCCAGACGGGAGAGCTTCTTCTGCAGAGGTGTGCCGACGTTGACACCGAGGAAACGACCAACAGCGTCGGTGAAGGTGAGAGTGTAGGCTTCGAGATATCGGTGAGGCTTGGCGGAACCATCTGCCTTGCGCTTCACGGGACGGACCTTGCTGTCCTTCTTTCGGAGGGCAGCTGCGATGGCACCGATTTCAGTGCTGGTGCCGGTAGCGAAGACGATACCCTTGGCACGACCCTTTGTGACGGTGGAAGAGCTGTAGGCTACGTTGATACGGTCACCAGGTCCAGTGTTGTCCTCAAAGACCTCATCCTCGTTCTTTCGAACGGGGAGAGACTCACCAGTCAACATGGCCTCATCAGTCTCAAAGTTAACAGCCTCAATAAGTCTACACAATTAGTAAAATGCC
>JAAQRH010000616.1:0-11068 GCA_013186785.1 Fusarium pseudonygamai | reverse complement strand
TTGTATGGGAGGGCTGGGACTATCTTGGACTTGAATAACGAGCGTGTCTTGAGGATTGGGGCAAATTATGAGAATATCAGGGAGAAGCTGATTGATTTATTTGGTTGGAGTGCTCCAGAAGATCCTGACTACGATATGACCGGGAAGAAGACGATTGGCTTCTCAATCAAGGGGAACTCAGACAGTTGAGACACTTGAGCACAGAATAGTCAAGGATAATGCGAGGTTGTTGTAAACTCCTAAGATTTCTATAGATAACTGTAAATGGATGGTATATGTCCAGACTCCATACTCCTATCACCATTTATGTTCGATGCTGTACCGTGTTATCAGCTGGCAGCTCATGCGTGAATTGCGAAGGCGACCCTCCCATTTCCCAAGGTCCATGTCTCGCAGTGTTATCACTCGGTGCTTCAACCGGTGCATATCCATATTTCGGTGCTTCGTCTGCCGTAATCGTCGACGGCACAGCCTTGTTACCCCGCCGTCTTCTCCAAAGCATAAACCCAGCGCCAGCAATAATCAATGATCCAGCAACAGCACCTACTGCCACTCCAGCAGTTGCTCCAGTGGATAGCCCGGACGACGGCTCATTTGTAGACGAAGCAGTGGCCGCGGTCGTCTCACTTGCTTCGCTTGTCTTTGTCTTGGTGTTCGGTCTGTTCGTTCGCGTGCCCGTTGGCGCTGAAGTTGTTGCAGATGAAGGATCCGTGATATTGAACGTATGGCTTGCAAAAAGAGCTCCTGTGTCGCCAGTCTTGAAAAGCCAGAGACTAAAAGAGTTTCCGTCGGCGGGATCGATGCCTTGATATGATGCGATCCATATATATTCCTTCGATTTGCTGTTTGCTGGAACACGGTCAACCAACAGTTCAACACTGACTTTTGATATAATTACATTGCAGGTTGTATCTCTTCCCAGTGTCGGTTTGCCACATTGTCAGATCGGTAAACTCCGCATCTGTCTCCCACGTGATTTTTATCTCCTCTCCCAGTTTATAGTGAGGATTATTTATATTCGAGTCGCTTGGTGGTGGGTTCGTGAATGCAGCGTTTACTATCTGATGAAAAGACAGAAATGCCAGTATGGCAAGTAATCGACGGGTCGCCATTTTTACGTTGTAGTGACGGAAATGTTTGCTGCGGAATAGAGAAAAGAGCAAAGAAAAGACGACACGCGACACAAAGGACTAGTACATCTTATAGCTTACTTGTTGATCCTTCTACTGGTGGGCGCAATGGATGCATTACAGGGATCGACGTCCTGCACATGTCCTTAATTAAGAAGCGGGAATGAGCCTCGCCATTCATCTAGTCTCCGCTAGTAAGTGGCTTGGTGTGTCAGACAGATATTGGCCCCTTCTGTCAACAGGCACAGGCTGTGTAGCGAGACTTATTGCTGAACAACCCATCTTCAAATGAAGGCTGTATCAATTTGCGACATGAGGGGATCTTGAGGATACGCTTCTTTGGGTGGTTACAACGATTAGCTCTCAAATTATCCTTCACACAGTCTCCGAAGTCGAGATCTTCATCGGTAGACAAAAGTCATCAACATGGACCATCCCTGCTAAGACGGCAGTGAGATGATCAATAAATGGTCCAGTGCAATCAGAGGCCCGCTTCCTTCGGTGCCTCAGCCCCCCGGTTCCAAGACGCTAGGATCGACAACCCTATCACAGATGTTTCATCTCACTCAGCTCACATTACCAGGCTCTAGAAGTCTAGATCAAGACTTCAATGTTTGTCCTGCTGTAAACTCTTGACCTTCTGTAGAAGCAGATATTCTGACATTTGAAAGCACTATTAACGCTCAGGCAAGTATCGACCCTTTCGTGACATCTCGCACTCCTGTCTCACTTGTTATCACTAATGCATGAGAAGTTGGGGGATCTGACTTAGCGCTCGTGTGATTGGTTCTCGTCATCCCTGCTGCGATCCTTCTCGGTCCCGAGACTTGCGAACACTGGTATTTGAGCAAGGACGCTCCATCTACTGTTGAATATGACAGGTGCCATGGCAACTTGGGCTCTTATCCCTATCTTGAACGTGGTAGAATACTTCATGGTCTTATTCAAGGAAGTCTCTATCTGCCCGAAGATGACTTACACAAGTTAGATGATTCTGGGTGTTCAGGTTCTCGAGCTGTTGAAACGATCGACTTCAGCTAGCCGTACCTGGTTAGATTCACTTGCATCGCCTGTCGTGAGTTATTTCCGGAACAACTCAGCCTCTCTCGGACTCTCGTTATCGCTGCGCATCTTTGACTGGTAGCGTCCTCTACCAAGGCACTACTACATCTTTGTCTATATCCTCAATCTGTGTTTCTTGTAAGTGACAGGCTCTGCATCTCTAACCCGAAGTTTTAATGCTGTACCCTATTGAGACTAGCCCTGTGCTTAGTTGGATACCCTAAACACCAGACAATTCCTTGATGGTAGGTTGACTCTGGTTTGCTTACAAACTTTTTGATTATGAAGGTTGCTGTACGTTGTTGAGAGACTCGAAAATAGATTCATGGTATAGTTCTGAACGCTGCGGAGCTGTATGATACGAATGATGAGCAGAAAACTCAAGTCTAGCTAAACTTACCAAAAGGTCTTGTTCCAATGTTTTTGAATTTTTCAACTCAGCCATCGCAAAAAGCAAGCATGCTATAAGAAACGCCATAGTAAGCAATCAAGTATCTCAATGGGAACATGCCGAAGAAAACCACGGCCCAATTCCCTTGCACATCTCTGTCTGACAGCCCTGCTCCCTTCTTCTGTACCTCTGAGAAACCAGTGGAGCAGAAGAGGTGCAGTATCCGAGAAGGTCGCGGTCATATGGATTTTCATAGCTCGCTTTATGTCTTCAGCAACCGAGGGACCGCCGATCGCAGCAGTATTAACAAACTGGAGCTATCAATGACATTTGGTTTAGCCAAGAATGAGTTCAGCATTGTTCTTTTTCAAATATTCACCATCGAGGAGGGTTGATCTGACAAACATGAAGGCAGGTGACGATTGTTTTGGCTTCGTTGACTCTCAAGACCAGGGAACTCAACTAACCGCAAGCTGAATGACGCAACACGATCTCAACGGAGGCATCGGAGTTCCTGCATGGAGTGCTGGATCCCTAGATCTTTTGTATCATTGGTAATTACTTCGGTAATCTATGGGATAAGCACGGGAGACTCGTCCGTTCCGAGTATCCGAAAAAGCCGGGACCATAAAGTTGACGGACCCTCTTGTTCTCCGATATCCGTCAACAAGGTGCCTTACGTGGCGATTGACTCTGGACGGAGATAAGATACGAGGCGGTGGACAAAGAACAATACTTCACAAGCCTACCTATCACAAAACAGAGTCAAAAATAAAAGAGTGGTGATAGGGAATACAGTGCAATCCTCTGATCAAGCTGGATAAATGCACAAGATCATTATCCAAAGCTGGAGTCGTGTCAACAACAGATGATGTCAGTCCCAAGCTCCGATTGGCCCCGAGCTCATGCGTAAGCCCGCCTAAACTCCGCGGATTTGGTGGGGGGGCAGGTAGCTTAGCAGGCTTAGCTTACCTGCATAAGCACAAGCTACCTTAGTATGATGAGGTGGAACTGAATTTTTGATCTCAGCATTACGAGTGGTTTTTTTTCTCTCACTCAACCTCCAAAACACTCTCACTCCCTATCCTCAAGCTTCATTCTTACAGACTATCTTCAATCTGCATGTTATCATCACAAAATCTCAAGCGGATGGTCCCGTCTCGTCTGTCAGCATCAGGGTAAACGCCACAAAGAGGGGCTCAAGATCCCTCATTCAGCCTAAGACGTCAGCATTCGAGGCTCAGCATCAATTCGCGCGTATATCAGCAGAATATCCTTCCATCTCAGCCTCACCTAGTCAATTCGACTCTAAAGATTCATCGAAATGAGTCGTTTAGCGGGTTGGTTCCGGTCTGGAACCGCGACGCCAGCTACTGAGGCCAACAGCGATGCTGGCTCAATCACCACCAAAGACACCATGGCCCGAGAGATGGAAGACATTGACGACGCCATGGCATCGTGCGGCCTCATCATGAACGACGATATCGACGGAGCTTGGGAGAAGCTTCAGACGGGAGACTCGTCCTTTCACCAGCTAGGACTGGCAGTCACCATCTTCATGCGCTCCGTGCTGGGCTTTGAAAAAGCCGTCATGACCGAGACCACCACTAAGCTCGACGAGTGTGAAGCAAAAGCTTGGGCTGACTACAAAAAGGCCCAGAAGCATGGCAAGGCTCGTGCGGGGAGTAAATTGTACCCTCCCGGTACAGAATTCGAGCTCGTTCGTGCGGAGACGCAGCTCATGGGCGCTGTGGTGGGTGTTTTGCATGAGAGTCTCATTGATGCGATGAAGAGTTTTCTTAAGCTTCGCAAGGCTTTCATGACGCTTGATGCTATCATTGAGGCTGAGGCGAAGACACTCAAGGATATGCCTCGGTCAACTTCAGAGGCTTCGCTGTCTGCTAAGCCTGTTACCGAGTTGAACAAGAGTATGGAGAAGCTTGATGTTGACTCGGCTTCTGGCACACAGACTCCTGCGAATGGAGACTCTTCAAGCTCGTCGACCACCGAGGATGAGAAGATTGACGAAGGCGCACCTCTCCGTGAGGCTCGATCGAAGCCTACCGAGTCCGACTCCGTTTTGCTTGAGAATCCTCTCGACATCTTTGTTCACTCCGGGGCCAACATGTGTTTTGGTATGATTCTTCTCATCTTGACCCTGGTTCCTCCCGCTTTCACCCGTCTTCTTTCCGTTGTTGGCTTCCGTGGTGATCGTGAGCGTGGCGTTCGTATGCTCTGGCGCTCCACCGCTTACGCCAACGTCAACGGCGCCATTGCTGGCCTTGTCCTGCTGTCTTACTACAACGCTCTCCTCGGCGCAGTCGACATTCTCCCCGATGCGAAAGACTTCGACGAGGGTGCTGAGATTGTCGGGCCCCCACGAGAAAAGTGCGAGAAGCTCCTTGCATCGATGCGCTCTCGATACCCCGACTCCCGACTCTGGCTCATTGAAGAGGCACGTCTACACAGCAATGAGCGTGACCTCCCCAAGGCCGTTGAAGTCCTCACCACCGGCGGCGAGTCCAAGATGAAGCAGGTCACCGCCCTCAACAACTTTGAGCTCTCCCTCAATTCAATGGCCATCCAGGACTGGCCTCTTATGCGCGACTCCTTCATGCGATGCCTCGAGCTTAACGACTGGAGTCACGCACTGTACTACTACATGGCAGGCATCGCATCCGTCGAACTCTACCGCGACGCCGTAGCCGCGGGAGACAAGGATGAGGCGCGCCGCCAAAAAGCCAAGGCGGAGGAATACCTGCGCAAGGCGCCAGGCGTAGCGGGTAAGAAGCGCTTCATGGCGCGCCAGCTGCCGTTCGAGGTGTTTGTCCAGCGCAAGATACAGAAGTGGGAGGACCGCGCTAAGAGCTTTGGCGTCGATCTCGCTGATGCGATTGGGCCCAGTCCCGCGTTGGAGATGAGTTACATGTGGAACACCATCAAGCGCATGGGACCCGCTGAGCTGGACAAGGCAGTTGGGGGGATGAGTTGGGATAGATGTACTGCTAAGACGGCGGTCGTGGATAAGATCAAGGCTGAGGTTGATGAGATGGGAGCCTGGGCGCTCATCAGCGCCTCGGTATTCCGCAATCAGAAGAAGTTTGCCGAGGCGAGAGAGTTATTGGAGACGCATGTCTTTAAGTTTGACCGGTAAGCTCAAGTTTCACATGTCAATCGCATCACGACTAACAGGGTCAGTTTCGCATTTAAGGGCCCGACAAAAGATGACTACGTCCTCGCGGCAGCAGTGTACGAAAAAGGCGCCATCGCATGGTCAGAGTGCTGCAATCCTCCCGAGGGCACACCGGATGAGATTGCAGCGTACAGAAGAGAAAAGTACGATGAGTGTGTGAAGCAGATGGATGTCGCCAAGGTATGGGAGACCTTTGTGCTGGACACTAGAATTGGCATGCGAGTACAGAGCGGCATTGAGACGCTGAGCTGGTTCGCGAAGAAGATGGGATATAAATAGATGGAACAAGCAATGGGACGGATGGGAGTTTGTACACTTATTATTAGATGGCTGCACGTTATTTGCTGGGAAACGACTTTAATGTCAATCGAAAATGGACCTCATTCAATTGCCGCGTTTTGCTCTCAATCGTGAACTCCTCCTCTTACCGCCATCATCTCCATTCGTCAATTTGTCAATCCCTCCCTGGAGAGCATTCACACCGCTATCCAACTTATCCGCCGACTTCTCCTTGACGTTATGTTTCTCCGCCTCAGCCCTCACATCATCGAGCACATCCCTCCCTTTTCCCGTATCACTCGCCCAGTCCAAAACTCCCCAGACGCCGAAATTGCAATCGCCTCCGCTCGCGTAATGAATTGCTCTGCGACGCGTCATTCCACCCATGATAATGCCAGGCACGACACTGTACCCTGACGTGGTGATTGTCTCCTCGACCGTGCAGAGCGCAAGGAAGAGGAAGTACGTTACCATGTGAGGGCGCAGGGCGATGGCGGGTAAGTACATTGGGAAGAAATGATGGAGAAGAAAAGGGATGGGGTGATCTGCAAATACGATAAGACTGTACGGCGCTGCTGATCGCGCGTGACTGAAGCGTCTGTGAAGCTTGCCAATTGTGCCGCTGGAGTGAAGAAGATTGCGATGGATGTAGTAAGTCAACACCTCGCGCCCCGTCATCATAAGCACAATATGTTTCGCCAACTGCCACGGCAAAGGCAGCAACGCCGTCGGATTAAAGTCATTCTCACCAACGAGATACACAAACGCCAGATGCGACGCGCCCTCTAGCAACGTCACGCACAAGAGGTTCACCACCACGAGGACCAGCTGTCGCGTAAGCAAGCGCGCGTCCCGCGGGGCAAGCGAAGCACGGCCGCCAAATTTGATCGACTCTGCGATGCTCGGCACGCCTGTGTCAAATAGTAACGACACGAGCGAGGGGAAGAGGAATAGGATTATGCGCGTTGCTAGGGAGCCGATGAGGCGCACGCGGAAGGGCGTGTGTGTTAGGACGAAGGTGGTCCACTGGACGTAGAAGAAGAAGATGTTGAAGGATGTGGACCATGAAGCTGAGGCGGGGGAGATGAGGTAGGATATTATTGGGAGGGAGAGAAGAACGTCCATCGTTTGTTTGTTAGTGGGTGATGGGTATTAGGTTGTGGCGCAGATGTAGAGTTTTAGATTGGAAATGCCACGAGATTTGTTGCTTAATTTTTGGGGATTTATTTTTATTTTAGTGAACGGGTGAGGATTGTTTCATTGGCATGACGTCGCGGTCCCTTTTATCCTGGAAACTGGGGAGATTTGTGATGATGATCTGGGGCTGGGCAATGACGTCGTGTGGCTAATGCGCAGTCAGCCACAAATCTGATTGACGGACTTTGATGCAGACAATGGAGACAACAGCCTAAAGTGCAGCAATCTCGATGTCATCTGCAACTTGCAGCATATGATAATATTGAGGATCTCATTTTTAGACCAGTCGAAACTTTCAAGTTAGAACCACGGCAATTGAGATGATGCTTGATGGCCCCGATTCAGGTACCGTACCAACAAATGCAAGGGAGGTAAATAAGCACCAGGGCCAGAAAATAATGGCCATGGTTCCATGCTTGGCAATAAAAACAAACCGATATCAACAATAATCTCTCCATATCTCTTCCCGGTAATTATACAGTCAATTATACTCCGTGATATGTCACTCAGTGCCGCCTAACAACATTGGATGAAATTGGTCTACTCTAACCCAGACAGCTCCAGTCTAAAACGAACATCCGTTGTGGAGCAGTGGAGTTTCCAGTTAATTGACCTGTCTGTCGGTCGCAGATCACAGAGCCGCTCTCTACCAACTGCTGTATTCAGCACGACTTCTAGATTTCTTTTAGTCTTTTTTTGCTAACAAGTTAAAGTTTAAATGTGAAACTGGCGTTCCGGACAGATTCGTTGGAATGGTGATGAGATGGAATGCAGATTCATCGTTGGATTGGTGCAGGGCCTAGGCTAACGGGAATGGAATAAGCTCCAGGGGAAAACTTAACTTTCAGGGGTCCAGAGAGTGGACTCAGGGGTGCATTGTCACTGAAGAGTCGTGCAAGAGGGAGGCACAGCGATGAACAAAACAGACAGAATGAGATCTGGAAGTGTTTCTTCTGGCTTGTTTTTTCCTGGTCTAGAGATTTGTCACTCTTGGTCATGCGCTCTTCCCGTCGGGACGCAACCTCCCGAGTTGGCGATAGCGTCGGAGGCACGTAAGGTAAGGTAACGTTCAGCCCCTTGAGGCATGGCATGTTGAAACCATTCCTTCCCCAGAATCTCGACTTGTCTCTTTTTCCCAGTTCATTTATTCTCGACTATAGTAGAGTCTAAAAACATAAGCAAATTCAGCTGCGATATGAGTCTTGGGCTCTAAGGCTGATTGATTGGCTCCACGCTCCCTGTCTTAGCTTCCTGTCTTCCCCCCCCTAGCTTAGCCTTGTCCCCTCGCCCATTTTGTCTGTCTTTTCGCTTCTCCTCGTCAACCAACTTCCATTTGCGCGACCACCAAATTATTACCCAACCCAACCGTCCTATCCTTGACGGTTGTTGATCTCTCTCTCTCCCTTTGTTATTTTCTTGCATCTGGCCGGCTTCTTTTCCTTTCCCCCTTCCCACGCGACAAATCGGAAGATAAACCCACTTGGCTCAATCTAATATTCCTAGTACAGCCACCGCGATCCACCATCACCACTTCCACCGAACGAGCTAATATCCCCAGAGAGTGCAATCCTCCCTCGTCGTGACGCTTTTTTCTACGCATCCCTTATTCCAAGGGTGAGAAAGCCGCGCCACCCTTTGTCTGCGCGAGACACTATCGTCGACCCGCGAGACACTGCATCGCGAACCCGACTTGCCTCCCTTGACATCCACTTCTTTTTTTCGTGACTCGTTCTAGAGTCCGTCGCCCTAGCCATGGATTTTGACTCGGCTGATATACCCCCTATCCCAACGCGCGCCCACAATCACCACGCTCACTCTCGACGACGTTCTCTCCAAGGCCCCTCCTCGTCAAAGCGCAACTCCGGTCTTCCTCCCGCCAGCCCGGAAGTCATCTCCAACCTCATCACCAGCCTCAGCGTCATCTCGAAGCCTGCGACGAACCATTTTGAAGCATCACCGACAAGCCTGTCACTACCCGCGAGTCCCGGGAACGGTAGCTTTGGTGTGGACTACGGAGCGTTTCATCAGCCTAGCCTCGACGACCTGAGACAAGACCCCGTGTCACTCGACGAACTCGCGGCGTTACCTCCTGTCATACGCACCTCGAAACCCCCCAGCGGTTACTCACCTTTGACAGCCACAAAGAGCCCTAGAAGTCCGAGAAGTCCAAGCCGCGAAGGTTCCGGTGGCCTGCGATCATTTATCCGAAATAGCACATCCCGACCATCGTCAAAAGGATCTTCAGCTGCGTCCAAGAACGATGATGCCCAGAGTATAGGGAACCTTTCGATCGAACGTCGCGGCGCCTCGACCCCCGAACTGAACCACAAACAATCACACGATAGCTGGGGTAGGAAAACATCAACGAGGAGTCAAAAGGGCCTCATGTACATGAGTTCCAAGGAGCGTCTGCGGGAGAAGGAAGCCGAGAGGAAGCGGGTTTCGGGCGGAGTCTCGGCTTCATCTTCTGGTGCTCTTCCTGGAGAAAGCGTTCACAGCGGTGGCCGCAGTGATCCATTCTTTGCTGAGACTGCTATCCGTGAAGAGTCACATTATGAGCTGCCAATCGAACGCCCGATGAATTCACCTTGCGCTATCCCGGCGCGGAATTCGAGTCTTGCAAAGACGGGTCCGCAGAAGAGATCGAGCGCGAGGAGGTCAAGACGAGAAGATGGTACGACGAATGATGTGATTCCAGAAGGCGAGGAGCACAGAACTCGAGATCGGGATTCAAGTCGAAGGAAACAGAGTCATTCTGGCCATGTTCAATCAAGATCATCCACCCGATCACCAGTTTATGGCCTCAAGGACGCATCTCCGTCAAAGAGCACCAGCGTAGCGGGCAGAAGCTTCCTCGATGTTAATGACGGCTTCAGTGATGAAGAAGATGAGGGCGCGCCATTTCCTGCTGTGGCTCAAGGTCGAAAGCGGGATCAGAGCAATGACCGCAATGATCGGAGAAGATCCGGTCGACAGAGCCCAGCACCAAATGAGGCTATCAAAGTCAAGCGTAGCAGTTCCCGCCTGAAGCGTTTGTCTGCACCACTGAATCACAAAATCGACGAACGAGCCCGCGATTCACCCAGTCCCCAACCAGTGCAGAACCATGCACCCGCTGGTTACGAGCGTCCTCAATCCGCCGACTCTGTCGACGATGCCGTCGAGTCTTATTTATGCTCACCACGTTTATCGCAGAAGATTCGACATCCTCAAACAGGTCGTGTCATATCCTTCTCAGAAGTCGGTGATTCGGAAGGTTCTGCAGTCTTTTGCTGCGTTGGAATGGGATTGACGAGATACATCACCGCCTTTTATGATGAGCTGGCACTGACGTTAAAGCTGCGGCTTATTACCCCGGATCGACCGGGTGTTGGCGATAGCGAGCCTTATTCTGATGGCACTGCTACGCCGCTGAGTTGGCCAGGTAAATTGATGTTTCTTCAATTGAGAAGCATGCGCTAACGGTTGCAGATGATGTTTATGCTATTTGCCAGACCCTCAAGATCACAAAGTTCTCTATTCTCGCTCACTCCGCCGGTGCCATTTACGCACTTGCTACTGCTCTTCGAATGCCTCGACGTGGTGTTTTGGGTAATGAGCTAGTAATTGAGCTACTCGTGGCGGTCATGAAGCTACTATTTGCAGCCTTGAGGATGGGCGTCGGCAAGGCTCGGAGGATACGTTGCGAGGTAGGGATGGCGTTGGTTGGAGGGAGGGTTTGTGAGGTACCGAAGACGTTCATTTGGGAGGGAGGGATCCAGGGCGCGAGGAGGTGTATTCGACCGCGGATGTGTTGAGGCATTCGAAGAGCAGTAG
>JAAQRH010000614.1:0-16476 GCA_013186785.1 Fusarium pseudonygamai | reverse complement strand
CTAGGTTCTCTCTGCTGGAATAAGCTCACAGCCACAAATCTCAACTGCAAATAACACTTCTAGCCCACAACCAACAGGGCCGAAGATCTCTTCACGGTATATTTTCATATCATCCGATGCATCGGTGAAGATAGTAGGCTCTATATAGAAGCCCTTGCCATTGACTGCAGTTGGCTGGCCCCCAAGAGCAACAGTAGCCCCTTCAGCTTTACCGCTCTCGATAAAGGATAACACTCTCTCATATTGTGCCTTTGTGACCTGCGGCCCTTGGAATGTATCGCTATCGAAAGGATTGCCAATCTTGCAAGACTTGACTCTCTCCGTGAACAGTTCGATGAATTGTTGATAAACCTTTTCGTGTACCAAGATGCGACTTGTTGCAGTACAAATCTAGCCTTGGTTGGCCATAATACCATAGTGGCTCCATTTAATAGCCTAGTCTAAATCTACATCCTCGAAAACGAGCAGTGGAGACTTTCCACCGGACTCAACCGTAATCTCTTTCAGATTGCTCGCTGCAAGCCGTGCTACCTCGCGCCCAGTTGCTGCAGATCCAGTGAAGGCAATTTTATCAACATCCATGTGAGCTGCTAAAGCTGCACCAGCCTTGCTCCCAAAGCCGTTGACGATGTTGATCACGCCAGGCGGAAATCCTGCCTTCTTGACGATATCTGCAAAGAACAGGATAGAAAGAGGTGTCTGCTCGGCTGGCTTGAGTACCACGCAGTTGCCAGCGGCAAGGGCTGGGGCGATTTTCCAACCCGCCATTCCCAAGGGATAATTCCAAGGAATAATCTGGCCGCAAACGCCAATCGGACCAACAGTTGTGTAAGCAAACTTCTTCTCAGTTGTACTTATCATTGAGACGATTAGTCAATAAGCCCCAAAGTCTACTCAGTCCGACTTTGAGACTTACCTTGCCCATATTGCTTATCTGCAAATCCAGCGTAGTATCGTAGCACACCTGTCAGCTCACCAACATCTCCTTGTGCAGACGAAAACCTTTTGCCGTTATTCCAGGTATCAATAGTGGCAAGTTCGTTTGTGGCAGCATCAACAAGGCCAGCGAGCTTGCGCATCATTTCGCCTCTCTCGGTTCCAGAAAGGTGCGACCAAGGGCCTTTGAGGGCTGCCCGAGCGGCTTTGACTGCATCGTCAATGTCTTCTTCGCTACCAGCGTGGACTTTGACGATCTCATGCTCGTCACTTGAGTCTGTCATTAAACTAACTTCAACAAGTGCTCAGAGCCATAACTTAAATTGAACTCATAACCCATATGAGTTCCTCTGCCTTTGATCGACGCCATTCATTGTTGATGAAAAAAAAAAGGCCCAGAGGCTGGTCGTAAGTTACTCCATTTGGAGCGGTTAGTCGCTCATAAAGTTCGCCGCTCATGATGACTTCGATATTGGAGATTTTATTGCAGGAATATCGACATTATCAGTAAGTGAGATTATATCGCGATATGCTCCGATCTCTAAGTCCTTCAGCACCCTCCAGCTCCACGCTCTCAACATGTTGCTTTCCAGATCAGGCAAGTTTCTGGCAGTGGACCTTGGGTGTATACGCTAGCATCAAACAGGCAACTTTGAAACAGCTACCAGAAGCAGTAAAGATCGAGGCTTGGAGTGCGATAAGCGTTGGTCCACCCTTATCACTCCAGTGATAACAACAATGCGTAGGGTAGCATGAGGCACTCGGAGTCCTATCCGATCGCATACAAACTATCCTAATAGTGACCGCACAGGAGTGCCCATTGCTGTGTTATCTTGCATTACATTGTCTTTCTTTCCATGTCCCAATCGCTGTTATCTCTTTATTAGAATGTGCTCAGCTTCTTTTCCCCCACCTGGAGGGATGTCTTCTTTTTGGAGGACCGAACCAGGCAATCTCGATAATCATCGGTCAACTACGGACCTCCCAACATCTGTGGACATCGCCCTCGTTGGTGCCGGATACTCCGCAGCATCAATTCTCACGCATATCCTGACAACTACTTCAAAGAATGAGAGACCTTCGGTTCTTGTTCTCGAAGCCCGGCAGCTGTGTTCGGGTGCGACTGGACGAAATGGTGAGCCAAAAAGCCCATGAGACTCTTGGGCAAACACTGACAATTGAAGGTGGTCACCTTAAGCCAGATTCATATAACGCGATTTCTGGGTACGCGTCCGAGTATGGGATAGAAGCTGCCGCTGAGGTTGCTTCGTTTGAAGCTGCAAACGTTAAAGCTGTTACTGAATACGTCCAGCAAAACAAAGTTGATTGCGACTTTGTGCTCACGAGGGCGGTCGATGTACAACTCTCCACCGGCCATCAGCATCGCATCAAGGAAGGCTATGACAAGCTTATTGCTGCGGGGATTGAAACAACCAAGGATACGTTTTGCGTTGAGGGAAAGGATGCTGAAACGGTCAGTACGCTATATCTCTTTCTCCTCAATACTAACACCACGTCTGTAGATGTCTGGCGTCAAGGGCGCAAAGGGGTGCTTTACCTACACAGCAGGACATCTTTGGCCATACAAACTTATTCATCATATGTTTTCAGAGGCAATCAGTCAAGGAGTTAATTTGCAAACTAATACGCCAGTCACTTCTGTCTCCGAGACTCGGGATGCCACTGGTCACTATATCTTACGTACCGCCAGGGGCGAAGTCAGAGCGCGAAAGGTCGTATTCGCAACAAATGCCTATACAGGCTCTCTGCTTCCCGAATACAAAAGCAAGATCATTCCATATCGCGCTATATGCAGTCGGATCAAGACTCCAGGGCCACATCCTCTGATCAATAATACCTATGCTCTTCGATTCTCAGACTGGAACTTTGACTACTTAATCCCTCGGTTAGATGGAAGTATCATTGTTGGTGGAGCTCGAGATGCGTATATCAGGTCTGTTGACTCATGGTATGGGAATGTCGACGATACTCAAGTTATTGAAGAAGCGCGATCCTACTTTGATGGTTACATGCAGAGACATTTCCATGGATGGGAGGACAGCGGGGCATATGTCGATGATATATGGACTGGAAGTAAGCCTTACCACCCGCTTCTTCTTCTTTCTGATCGCAGCTGACATCGACTAGTAATGGGCTACTCTTCCGACCGGCTCCCTCGAGTAGGACCTATACCTGGTCGACCGGGCATGTTTATCATGGGAGGCTTCACTGGCCATGGTATGCCGCAAATCCATCTGTGCGGACAAGCGATGGCGAAGTTTCTCCTCAAAGATGCTTCCTTTGAGGAGACTGGTTTGCCCCGATTATTTGAGGAAACGAAGGCGCGTTTGGAAGACCCGAGAGACAGGGTGCTGGAGTTGTATGCTTCGGTTCTCAATCCCTCGAAACTATAATGACTGCGGCCAAAGGCTGAGATCAGGCCAAGTTCTCTCATTAGAACTTTTAAGTTTCTTTTACGTTGATACGTTAAGTTTTTACTGTTAATTCAGTTCATTATCTCCAGGTTGCAATAGCTATTCTCATTAGCGTGTTGTTTATCGTGACTTCAACTTTCGCAACTGAGGCTGTTAGCACTAGCCACATTGAAATTCAATAAAACTCGAGCAAGGACACACCCTGTAGCTATTATGAGCAATCACATATTTATAGCTTGTCAGCCTTGGAGCCTTGCCTTTTGCATTGTGGTTGGTTGGTTGCCTGTTTATCCCCTGCCCATCAAGTCACGTGTAGCTCGCCGCAGGTCGCCCTCAGAATAAGGCAAACTTCCCTTTTTTTCAGCCCTATTTTCAGTCCTCACAATTGATCTTTCTTTATTTTCTAATTTTTGTGCTAACTAGATGGCTGGGTGTATCGTTGTCTCTTCACACGCTTGTTGTCCACCCCGCGACAAGTACAAGTGTCCCGACTCCCCATCAATTCCCCATTACCGTCTCGCCTCCAAAAACGAGCAGCTTAGATGTCGACTGCAATTGGCAGACCGCAACGTCCCGTTTCACGAGCCGACTTTCCGCTTGCCATCATCTGCGCCCTTTCCCTCGAAGCCGATGCGATAGAGGCGCTATTTGATGAGTACTGGGACTGCCATGCGTACAGCAAAGCCCCCGGCGACCCCAATTCCTACTCGACTGGGCGCATCGGTCATCATAATGTCGTACTCGCCTACATGCCCGAAGCAGGAAAGGCCAACGGAGCCGCTGTCGCGACCAACTGTCGCGTCAGCTTCCCCCGTGTCAAACTAGCCATTGTCGTCGGGGTCTGTGGAGTCATCCCTTTCACCCCGGGACCCCGGGATGCACACCATGAGATCATATTGGGTGATGTCATTGTCAGCCAAAGCGTGATCCAGTACGATTTGGGGCGGCAATATCCTGAAAGCTTTGAATGCAAAGACACCAATGAAGAAGCTCTCGGGAGACCCAACGTTGAGATCCGCTCCCTGCTATCAAAGCTGAAGAGCCTCCGAGCGCGAAGAGCATTTGAGTCCGACATGAGAAAGTTCCTCTCAATCCTGCAGGAAGATAGAGAACTAGCAGCCCATTACCCCGGACCAGGGACAGATCGCCTATTCGAGGCTACCTACCGACATGTGGAGAAAGACATGACATGTGATAAGTGCGGCTGCGACGGAAAGCTTGTGCCGCGGGAGCGGCTGAGACAGGAAGTGCCAGAGCCCAAAGTACATTTTGGAAGGATTGCCTCCGGCGATACAGTAATGAAATCTGGGGAGGATCGCGACGATATCGCAAGAAGGCTGGGTGTAATTGCATTTGAGATGGAGAGTGCCGGTGTTTGGGACAGCCTACCATGCTTAGTTGTCAAGGGTGCCTGCGACTATGCTGATAACCATAAAGCTAAAGCTACCCAGAACTACGCTGCAGCGACTGCCGCTGCTTGCACTAAAGCCATATTGCGCCATTGGGTGGTTCCAGCCAGTCATGGTTGGTGACTCGTCTGCTGCTTGTTTAGCCATGCTGACCATGAAATAGATTCAGCTGGGAAGATGTGCTTATCTCGTTGTAAGTGTTTGTGGGCCTACTGCATTAGAACGATAGAGCTAATATAAAACCTCGACAGTCTTGGTCCCCTTCCCGTTAAATACAGACTTTGTTGGCCGACAGAACATTCTTGCGAGCCTCCATCAAGAATTATGCCTTGAAAAGTCTTACGAGGTCGTAGCTCTCTTTGGGTTAGGAGGGGTAGGGTAAGTGAACCTACATCATGAACGGAAGGCAACAACTGAGCATTCAGAAAAACACAGATCGCCCTGGCATATGCGCACGAGGCGCACAGCCAAAATCCAGATCTGTCAGTCTTTTGGGTGTATGCAAGTAATGAAGAGCGCGTGAAGCAGTCATATGCCAAAATCATGCAACAATTTGGGATCCTTCGTGGTGACGATGAGCTGGAATCGGTGAAGCAATGGTTAGAAGCAGAGCATCGCAAACCGTGGCTCATGGTTGTCGACAATGTTGATGATCTGAACCGCTTCTATGGTGCTGGTGGTCTGAGCCAGTATCTCCCAACTTGCCCTCAAGGTAAGCTACTTGTCACGACAAGAAATCGGCAGGTAGCTGTCCGAGCTACTAAAGGCCGTTGCTTCATTGAGATTCCACCCATGAGCGAAAGCGAAGCACATGACCTCCTTGGTGGGCATCTAGGGTTCTTGAGACCCGACGTTGCTGATCTATCCACATTGGCGTCGAAGCTAGAATATCTTCCTTTGGTACTTGTGCAAGCTGCTTCATTCATTAAAGAGAACGGCATCTCCATCAGCGATTACCTGAGCCTTCTAGATACAGACAAGAATCTGATAGAACTACTCGATGAGGACTTCGAGACAGATGGCAGGTATCCAGACTCACTTCAAACTGTTACCAAAACTTGGGCAATTTCATTTCAACAAATCAGACGCCAGAATGAATTGGCAAGCGACTTGCTATCAATATTATCTATGTTCAATCATCAGCATATACCCGAGGACTTCTTGGACGCGTATCTGTCACTCTTTTATGGCCAGGAAAAGACTTTGGGGCGTCTTAAGGCCATTGGTCTTCTCAAAGCCTTCTCCTTTGTGTCGAGTGGAGAAGACAACAGCATTTCAATGCATCGGCTAATACAGCTGGTGATGCGTGAATGGCTCATCAAAGAAGACACAATAGAAGACTTCTTGCACAAGGCAGTCTTTACCATACACAGGGCATGCCGGCTTATGGACGAACCAACACATGCTTCTAATGCTATCTCTCACATGCTAACCCCCCTATATATATTTCAAAATACTTTTGGTGCAAGTATGTGGAGTCATACAAATACCCTCGAAGTCTTCAAGTGTGCTTTTCTTGCCATATATCAGAATTTGCTCTTTGGTCTTCATTGCTGTCATCTAGCAGAGCAGTTACTGCATATAAGGCTACAAATGAAAAAGAAGGGACTTGATACAGCCGCTAGTGCTAGTGTATGTGAAAGCCTCTATCACGTCTCACGGGAGACACGAAGTCTTATTTTACAAGAGTTGGAGAATGTTGCCCTTATATGGCGACAGTTGTTGCCACCTGGTACAAGCAATGCATGGGAGAGATGTGAAGCAGATCTTCGACCTTATTGGGCCCTGTATCGTGGCTTGACATGTTGAGATTCGTGTGATGTGGTAGAGAGGCGATAAGGGGGTATGGAGCGCGTGTTAATATTTT
Source organism: Fusarium pseudonygamai (assembly GCA_013186785.1). Classification (NCBI taxonomy): domain Eukaryota; kingdom Fungi; phylum Ascomycota; class Sordariomycetes; order Hypocreales; family Nectriaceae; genus Fusarium; species Fusarium pseudonygamai. Next base: position 9,829 of record JAAQRH010000614.1, on the reverse strand, counting down.
GATGATCTCTAATCTAATCAGTAATGCTTCCTTTAATGATGCTTGATGAAATTTGAAACGCATTCTTCGACGAAATTTTTTCAAGTATTTGTTGCTTTGTGTTTTATGGCCTGATGTGTCCCTCGAAGATCGAGATGTTGTGTAGTACTTCTTCGTTCTTCTGTTTTGAAAGACGTCGAACAGTTACCCACATAGATGTCTCAGTCTGCAGTTACACCGTAGGCTCAACTCACGAAGACGGGTCATGCCAAACGGATCAGTGTTCAACTTGGCCGATAGCAAGTCAAACAGTATTGCGGGATCGCCGAGAACATATGGCTGACGATCAGCTCAACTCTCAGACTGTTAAAGATTCAGGTATGTAAAAGATAACCGAAAGACAAGTGACGTGTAGGGTATCACCAAATCCACTTGAACAAGGAACGCACCGACGATCCACGTGGGTGATGAATCTTAACAAATGATCTGTTCCACCAGCGCTGTTACCGTGGTCCACTAATGACTAACATATCGCCGACGATCTTTCCCTACTGACTCTGAGGCTCTGCTTTTTTTTTTTTAATTTTTTTTCGCTGTGTGCTACTCGCTACTATAGGCAGGGCCATGGAATTGAGTCATGTATTGGGATCTACCAGCAGACGATCATCTCGATGGTAATACCTACTGCGAGATATATATTGTTCCGGGAAGTTAAATGCCGACGTTATATCCGGTTCCTTGGAATGTTGAAAAAAGGAGGAATTATTCCGAGTCCTCGCTCGGTTGGACAGGCGCAAATTGGAGTTCGTCTCAGAATGTCTCCATTTCGGCGGCCCATTTCATCCCAATCATCTTTTTTATTTCCGTGGCCCATTTCATTTCAATGAAGATCATGGACAGTCGGCCCGGCACGAAGCAAAGCTAACGGCGGAATTTCTACGGTAGAATGTGTCAAGAAGATGTCTCTGTCCCAAGTGTCGGCAAACTTTGACAACGAATGAGCTTGTTCGATATTAACTTCATCTAACGTTTCAGCAAAGAACAACGGTTCATTCCGCCATCCAAAAGAACCTCAAGTGGCGTTGACAAAAGTGGAAGCCCAACAACTTGGCACAACGGAACTCGATCTCAAAGGATTCCCAAGTGCCGAAATTTGATACGCTGCGCTCCTGTGGCGTTGATTCTAGCGGCGGCCCCCCCTGAGTCAAGTGCCATTTTAGCGGGAGCGTAAAAAAGTGTGTGATGACATCGCGAGAGGGGGAAAACCGAGGCTTAGGTGACATACTGTAACGGGAAATGTAGCCCGGAGCCATTGGTAACTCTCCCGTTTTGGAGCTCGGTTACAGAATTAATGTGCGGAAATACAATGCGTGATGTGATGCTCATCCCTATGGATCATGTGTACCGAGAGACGATCATACCATGCATCTGGGGACCAGACCCTCGGGTAACGGTAGGGATATTGGTTAAGCTATTCAACCCGCGTATTTTCCCATCAAATCAGGTCGTCCAATTGTCCACAAGAGCTCAAGTGCCAAAGCGAAGGTCAAAGCGCAGATGCGATTCATCCAGAGACTTGGCTAGAATATCGTTTCGCCACGCTACGCCAGACCGTTCCTGGAGTCTCGTCCCGGCGGCACTAAGTATCTCCAGCTTCACGCTTACCTCCACCTCCCAAAACGTGGCTCTGGTAGTGTCTGCATGTATAAACCCCCTGGATCCCCAGATTCAGTCCCTCTTTCCTCTCTTTTCCCCGGCTGATCCCTTCATTCCTCTTGGCTTTGTTTTTCGTATCGCTCCTTTTATGCATCATGTCGGCGACTACGAGTGACATCAAGATCGCTTCCATTGCCATGGGGTTTACCCTTGGCTTTGGACTGCTTACTGTTTGGGAGGCGTGGAAGCAGACTCGACGGAATCGAAACCCGCTGCGAAGTACCTATATCTACATGCTCTGGGGAGAGATTCTGGCAAATATCATCATCGCTATCATCGGATGGATTTTCTTGGATGGAATCATCGGACCGACGTAAGACAGCCACTCAGTCAGTGTCGAAAGTGGCGTGCTAACAGTGCCTAGTGTACCGGTCTTGTTCTTTATTCTCTTCTTCTGGGTCTTCGAGGTCCAGCTTCTTATGCAAATTATCGTCAACCGAATCTCTATCATCGCCGAACACCGATCTACTATCTTTAAGCTGAAATGGGGAACCGCTATTACCATCACTATCATCAACATTGCCGTTTTCGTTATCTGGATCCCTGCTCATACTGTTCCTCCCGCCAGTCAAACGTAAGTCACTATAGCTGGCTCGGCTAGGTTTATCTGACCAATGCAGTTTCGTTCGCATCAATGAAGTTTGGGATCGTATGTCCAAGGTTCTCATCCTTCTCGTTGATGCTGGTCTCAACTGGTACTTCCTTCGAACTGTCAAGAAGCGACTCGTCGAACAGCATCGCTTGAAGAAGTATGAGCCTCTTGTTGGCTTCAACGCCAAGCTCATGATTATCTCGATCCTCATGGACGTAAGTATCTCGTCACTCTCTCGAAACACCACCCGTGCTAACTCCTGCTAGGGCATGCTCATCGGTCTCATGTCGCTTCCAAACCAGGTCGTCTACATCCAATTTCACCCCGTCACATACATGGTCAAGCTCAACATCGAAATGTCCATGGCCAAGCTCATTACCCGCCTCGCAAAGGGTGAGAACGCCGACGACTACTACCCCTCCATGTCGCACTCCGGCCACCACCAAAGCAACAACCAGCGCACCAACGATGCACCATGGACTCAGGGCAACAACGTCCAGTTGACACATAGATCTAGGGTTGTCGCTGGCGATTCCGACGAGGACTTGTCTGGTACTATGGGTAGACACAACGGCGGACCTGGCATTCATCGCCGAACGGAGTTTGAGGTCACTGTCGAGACGAAGCCGCAGAAGAATCCTTTCAGGGAGGGGACAGAGTCGGGGGATGAGCTGCCTTTGACTTCAAATACCGGACATCCTAAGCAGATGACTGTTGAGGAGGTTAGCCGCAACCCTTCTATGTCTAGCAGCAAACGATCTTGATCTTCACATACATTCTTTAGCTATATACTATATACATAACACATAATACCCCTAACTGTCATCGATATCATAAGTTCCGATGGCGTGAAGCTTTTATCGCGTTTCAAGCCGCACCATGCTCAAAAGGGATTAATTAATTAACCGGCGGTTCAAGTTCATGGTAGCTTCTCGTGATGTCAAGCCAACACACTATAGAGTATCGACCAAGTCAAGCTTTTGAAAGAAAACACAAACGTAGCACCGGAAAAGATAATTGATTGATCCTTGAAGCTTATGCCGTCTCAACGAGACATGGCAAGCCAATACACTGAAAAGTCCCAACTAAGTTCAGCTTTTGGGAGGCAATATAAGTCTCCTAATTGAACAGAGGAATAAGCATGAGGTAAAGAAATAGAATGACGCATATCAAGAATATTAAATTCAGGAACTTTGCCTTGTAAATTCTAAAGTCTAGGCTACCAGTCAAACACATCCTTTTTGCCAGTTTTGAGTCATATGTCTGGCGTGAGGTCAGGGTTTTAAAAGAGGCTTCAGCCACCCAGGCACAAAGGTGAAGGACACCAATAAACGCAGGATAGCCTTTACACAGGACGCCATTTCAGAGTTGACTTTAATCCTGGGCAGAGTAATGTGTATAAATAAGAGCATTCCCCTACCGGAATTTCTTCTCTTCCCAAAGAGTAAGCCCATTCTTCTGCCTTTAATCGCAACTCGGACAGCTCCACCTTACAAACACTCCTCGAGTCAGCACCTGATCCAGAAAACGTGATTATGACCACCATGGATCCCTTTACCAGACTTCCCGCCGAGCTGCGGCTGCAGATATTCTCATACCTTCCATCCAAGGCCACTATCTCGAGCCTTATCCAAGCCTCTCCAATAATGCTCGAGCAATACCTTGGATACAAAAGAACAATAATACGACATTTACTCGAGCGCGACTTTGATGACCAGATGATTCAAGATGCTATGGCAATTATCCTTTACCCATCTCTCCCAATGGCCCGAAAGTCCAAGGTCCACTTGGATGCGCATTTTCTGCATTGGGAGTACCTTATGCTTCCAAATCCTTTGGTGACCCACGATACCCTTCTCATGGACCAACTCGACAAATTGCATAGTCTTCTGATGGTTTTTGTCGAAGACTACATCACAAAGGCGACTGCGGACTTCCAACCTCGGGAATACATTTGTCTCCCTCAAACTACCCACAGCCAGAGCCATCTCGTGTTCAAAGGACAAAAGGTGGCAAAGAGATTTGACTCCTGCAACCTTTCGGAAGGTGAAAGACGACGCTTGTTGAGGGCATTCTTACGAGTTGAGCTGGGGTCTCTAATTCTGAGGACTACGAGCTTCGAGAACGATCCTTTTGCCAAACGACGAATTTTGAGTTACGTGGCCTTTGGGGGCAACAGACGTGACGAGGAGGCGATTCGCTGTGTTTGGGTGTATACATCCTCACTATATGGCGCCATCTTTGCCCAATGTGCTGATGCCTGGCTGCCACTAGCCGATGCACCACCAGAAACTGGACTTCTATTCCCTGACAATATCTTGGTGGATGTGATTGAGTATGGCAAGGACGCTGGCATCAAAGGAGAGGAAAAACGGTCCGCTATTGAGTCTATGGCTCAGTACGGTTTCTCTTTAATCCTCGAGATTATTCGTTTTGCCATAGCAAAGCCACAATATACTTCAACTCTCAAAAACTTTGTTGAGAAGCTGTGTAACTTCAGAATGGACATAACTTCAGAAGATTTATTCGGAAGAGGAATGCCATGGGGAGGCTCCAACGGTCTGAGTTACATATACCCGCGTCATGGCCTAGGTTTTGATAAGCAACCATGGTGGAAGTACCTTGGGACAATGCTACATCGCGATCGTGGTGGTCCGATGCAGTACATGCAGTACAAGATATTCCAACAGCGGGCATGGCCAATCTTCGACGACGATCGCCATTACCCAGTCAACACCGCTGCGTTGCCAGTATTTCCTACTCCATATTTCTTGGAAAAGATGGCAAGAGAAATGATGCCAAGAGAAAGGATCAATGACTTCATGTCCTTCTTCGAGATTGGCTCCGTTTCATACGCTCAGTTAGAACGCAGAGGGAGAGAGCTCCGTCGAACCCAAAAGTGGCAGGACAAAATGAAGCAGAGGCAAGGGAGTGACTGGAGCACTGAATCTTCTTTGCCTTGGGTTTCTTTGGGGAATCACGAGGTGTCACTGCCAGTGATTGAGAATCAGGAGCAGTTGCTGACATGGAGTTCTCGGACGTTGTTCGATATGATGAATCAAAGGAGGCTTACGTGGTTGTAAAGGAATGAGCATCTGGGGTCTTGGGCCTAGGGCAGAAACATTGTTGGGATACGTTCGATGTTGAGCAAATTGTTGCATAGTATGATTTTATGTATGAGGATTGATTTCTTTTTTCTTTTGAATTGTAAATTGTCAGATCCTGAGATGCATCTGGACTAGGATCTTGGCTGTCGAATTACTGTTGCAAGGTTCATTCGCAGGGGTCTTCAAAGGCCACGTGAGATATACCATCAGATAAAACAGGTTACAAAAATCTCTCATATAGACCAAACAACGATATAAATCTCAATTGAACTTATGCCAGCAAAACAAAAACAAAAACATTTCCAGCCTTTCCCCACGAGATACCCATCGTGATGGATCATGGGATAGTGAGGGTCGTCAATGGAGGATGGCTGGATGGGCTTACGCGGGATGCTGTCACGCGACCTGACACGAGCACGATTCTTTTAGAAACACTCTACGAACCGTGGGATCTCTTCACAAGACTCGACAAAGGAGACGACGTGACTGCGGCTGAGCCAGTGACTTTGTTACGCGACGTTTGCTCTGGGCACGATTCTTCAGAGAAGAACTGTTCCGTAATATGCACCAGCTCGAATGATTTATTCGCCTCTTGGAAGACTCTATGGCAATGTCTGTCTCTCTCATCGTTAACTCTCGCAAACTCCACATCCTCTACACTTGATCAGCACCATGACGGGGTAGGAAACGGGACATCAAGGGAGCAGATCTCGAGCGCCTTGGCGTCTTTTGGTATTACTAACGCGACCAATTTCGACGGAAAAGCGGTTCTGAATCTCACGTATGAGTGTGCTGCTGCAAGTTGCCGCGATACTAGCATGGGAGAGTGCTTTATTAGCCCCCTCGACCCTGAGTACTTTCAAAGTGGGACTATCCAATGGATCAAGGTGTACGAGGCTCTTGCACCGCTATGCGATGGACTGGAAAGCGATATCAACATCGATATTGCTGGACCTGGAGTAAGCCCAAGACTTCGGCGATAGTGACCCAAGCTTATCACACTCTACAGGTACTAATAACATACATTACTCAAACAGCCATGGTGGTCTTTGCATGGCTGTTCTTCCTACTTCTAAAAGTCAACAAGTTCATCAACACTTCGAAATCAATCTTTACTCATCTCTTCCGAAAAAGAAACCCGGGTCCTAATCTCTTGACCCATCGTGTATCAGGCCTTGAACGTCTCGAGCGCACGAATCTTGCGCACGCAACGAGCACCTTTCTCGCAGAGCTTCACGAAGCACAATGTTTCTTTGTCGTAGCAATCGAAATAGCCCTGATAAACGCCAGTTCCAGGTCAGCTATCTTCACTGGCGCTGAGAACTGGCAGAGTCTTCTTTGGAATCGCGATAGTGTCCAATTCCTTGCAGGTATGGGAGCTTGGCCTATTATTCTCGGGCATATATCCCTCCGGAGAGCTGAGCTGGACTCGATATACTATCTTCTCCTCTCGACACTTGCGTTGGTACTTGCCGGTGTCGCAGCTGACACAGCTGCAAATCCAGATCCAGATCGGATATACAAGATGTTTCAAGGGCAGAATACACTCCAAGAATGTGGGGGCCATCCTTCCCTTCGAACATTCTGTGTGGAAGAGCGAGAAGGTCTATACTGGTATGTCTTTCCAGCAAGAAGCATTTACGCATTCCTAGGATTGCTTGCTATTCTATGGTGGGCCAAAATCTGGAGTCTTTGCAACTCTCCAACATCGTTTCTCAGAAAGCATGAGTCCTTGTCAAAACGGCAAGTTGAATCATGGGAATGGCTCAAATGGACTTTTGTAAAGGCTTCTCTTCTTGCAATGCATGTTGCTGAACCTGGTGCTCTTGCTTGTATTTGCTTCGGACTGGCGGTAATTCGTGCGCCGTTGCTGAACTTATTGCTGAGAGGGGAGACGGGGACTTGGAGTGTGGGACAGTTGGTGGCTGTACTGATCTGGGCGCCGGTGATATCCAAATATGCCCATCTGGCAATTCGTGAGTTGTAATTCTAGAAGGTATCTTGAATCAAGAAACGAGCTAACCAAATATCTAGTCGGCGTTGAGAAGGGCTTCAGGCTTCGCTTGCCCAAAGCATTTGGTATTGTGAAGAGGTCGGATACTAGGTCTGGAAATGATAGTGAGGTAATATCTCTGAACTGAGTGAGTATAGAGCATCTGAATAATTGACTTTGTCAGAAAATCTATCCTTTATCAATCTGGGTTGATAACTTGCTTCGTCTTGATGGCATTAGAGGTGTCAGGTGACATAGGCCTCTATTTTCTCGTTGGCTAGTCCCGGCCTATCAGCTGTATACAGCGACAAGATCACGCTGAAGATCAACGCACAGACACAGTAAGCAGGGCTGAGCCTCTTGCCAGCCCAACCCCGCTCATGAATTTGTCGAGTAGTCCGACAAGCTGAACTTCTGTCCAGGCCATCAGCTTTTATATTCCTTTGAATGCACTAGACAACACGATGGCGTCCAATAACCACGAAACCTTGGACTTGTCCAAGGTTTTTGCTGTTGGCTTGGTTTGGACACCGTCGGTGTACTTTCTCAACTTATGGGTCAAAAGCCAAGCGCCTATCGTCTTTGTGAGCATTGTCTGCGTACTCTTCTCAATCGTCAGCCTCTTAGCAAGTTTTCATCTCATAGTTTTCGCCTTTTGCATCATTCTATCGCCATTGTTTGCACTTGTATCACTCTACCGACTGATCATAGAGCTCCCTTACCTATGTACCGGGTTCGGTCCCTGGTTTCTCTCATTGTTCTGTGCCCATAGACCTCCACTTTACGTGTCACGGTTGGAAATGCCGCAGGAAAAATGCTGCAGATTGTGTGCAAGATGTAGCAACATAGTTGACGACTCCTCCATCCTCAGGGGCACGCGTTTGGTATTGACACGATCGAAGGAAGAATACGAGTTTTATACTAAGGATCAGCTCCAGCGATCCTCCGAAGACTGCCATCTATGTAGCCTCCTATGGCATTTCTCGTTTGGCTCTCAGACAACTCCAGTATCTAGAGTATCCCCGGGAGAGTCTATCACCCAGGAACCACACGTTACTACACCGCTACTTCCCGCAGTCCCTAGACCATGCAGTTCTGGTGACTGTGAACAAGGCGTCAAAGCCATGAACCTCTCAGTCCAAGTCTCGGCAACTAGAAACTTTGGTCGTCGGCAATCGATTCGGATTCGTCTATACGAGAAGAGATCCAGTCTACCCCCATGGCTAAAAATCCAAGATGTCAGCCGTGGTACGTCTGGCGCGTGTTGTGCAGGTGTACGTGACTGACGCAGTGCCCTAGCACCCTATAAACATAATTGCTGGCATTCCAATACGACTGGCTCTGAGGCTAGCTTTCTTTGGGCCCGAGAAATAGTTAACAAGTGCGAACGTGAACATCACCATTGCCTCAACCACTTCATTCGATCCGCCAGCCAGCGATATCTTCCCAAGCGACTCATCGATGTGCAAGCTAGTGGACAAGGGTCCATACAACTGGTACTGAGCAAAAGCCTTGAATCAGACTGTATCGTTGAGTATGCTGCACTTAGTCACTGCTGGGGAACGACGGTCAAGTCTGAGCTTAGGAAGGACAATGAAGAAGAGATGAAAACGATTCTGATAGAGATCCTGGGTCCCAGTTTTCGAGACGCAGTTGACATAACGTACAGAATGGGGATCAAATATCTCTGGATCGACTCGCTCTGTATCATGCAACGAACCGAGGAATGGGAAGAGGAGTCTGGCGATATGGGCCTTGTTTACGCAAGAGCCAAGGTTGTGATATCCGCGACGGCATCAAATAACTCAGATAGTGGTTGCTACCAACCCAGGACTCTTTATTTCTCCGGCTGCGTTCTATGCACTAACTCGACAACTGCACTCGTTGTCCGCTCGCCGATCAAGTATCCCACCCTAGTCCAACTTTTTGGGGAAAGGGTAGATCGTTCTTTCCTGGCTACAAGAGGTTGGACCTTTCAAGAAAGGTTCCTCGCTAGCAGGATTTTGCACTTTTGCTCAGGCCTTTTGATGTTTGAGTGCAACACATTGACTACCTCTGAGTGTCATCGGGAAGAAGAGTATCCCCTGATCACCCACTTTACCCAAGATGGGACTCTGAACGTACCGAAAGTGCCTGATCCAGGCCGTGAACCATCCAAACAGCTCTGTAGTAGTACGAGCGTACAGCATGTCGGTTCTTCTACACGGCCTTTCAACCGTCCAGCCAATAACACAGTTGAGGAAAGCTGGTACGCCAACCCCAAGCATGAACTATGGGCCGAGTGGAAACAACTTTACGATGCATAAATGTCATCTCTGAGGACTAACGGCGTAAGACTAAGCATTCAAGGGGCCTTTAGCTTCCTAGGTTCTCTCTACTAGAATAAGCTTATAGCTATAAATCTTAATTATAAACAATACTTCTAGCCTATAACTTAGATAT
>JAAQRH010000613.1:0-17311 GCA_013186785.1 Fusarium pseudonygamai | reverse complement strand
ATGATCAGGGCATAGGCAATGTCAGTCGATGGATAAGAGTCATATATAAGCACCCACTGATATCAGTTGGGTCCTGAGTAGCCCAGATATACGGGATATGAACAAACCTAGAGCGCGAGTCCATATACTTTTGAGTGGCTCCATAGGATCGCCATCGGAATCATGGTGTTTAAACCCGTCGGCGGAGCTCCCCGATGCAAAACCCACTTAGGCACTGTTCCACCGCCTGTCAGCAGGTTGCATACGCTAACAAGGATTACACCAGAACCGAGGCTCAATACCGTTAGCCTTCCGGAGTGCTCCCCTAGTGGCTCATCTGTGCGATGTTAGCCTATAGGATTAGGCCGCTTGCCACGACCCATGCGGGTCTAGGTAGAGAAAAACAGCAGAATGGCTTACACTAAAAATCGCTGGTCTCCCACCAAAATCTGTCCGCTGTTTTTTTTTACTCAGAGGGCGGGTGTCTTACGGTGCTCTGAATATAAGACTGTTTTGCTTCTAAGGAGGAAATCAAGCACGTCTGATAATAAACGAAATGCAATGTGGTTTTACTTTAACTCTTTCTTTAGTTATTTTTTTAAGTTGATAAGGAGACCGTCACTTAACGCATCACTCATTTCCCGAGCTGTTGGCTTTAAACACTGTTTTCGTAATTAATAAACATAATCTAATTCCAGCCTAGGATTCATGATCAAAGAATGAATGGCCCTAGGTGCTAAAAGCTCAGTCAATGTGAAGGCTTTGATCGATTCTTGATCATTCTGTTCAATGTACTCTTCAAAGCCCAGTCCATCTGGTAGTTGCCTCCACATGCAAATCCCCTATAAGCAAAATCTTGCTACTGCTCGATCCTACCAGTACTCTATACACACCTCTCTCGCTCACCCAACAGTGTAGTTCCTCATCCCAGAATGACGTAGTGAATCTATCAAGAGGAATTTCTACCCTCTTGGCCTCACCAGGCTGCAGGTATGTTTTATTGAAACCCTTCAACTCCTTCTTAGGTCTCTGGATTGAGGATGTAGTCTCGTCGGCAGCGATGTAAAGCTGAGATACCTCTGCACCAGCCACGGAACCAGAGTTGGTGATCTCAAAGCTCACGTGTGAGGATTCGACGTGCAGCTTGTCGTAGGTGAATGTGGTATAAGACAGACCGTGGCTGTGGATATTAGTTAGTTTGTCCTGCAGAGTCTTGTCGTCTTCACTCACCCAAAAGGATATAGGACGTCGCGATCGACCTTTTCGTAATACCTATAGCCAACATAAATATCTTCACCATATATAACACGTCCCCTCTCGCTACCGAAGTTCAAAAAGGTTGGCGTGTCCTGTATACGACGTGGAAACGAAAGCGGGAGTTTTCCACTTGGGCAGGTTTCGCCGAACAAGACATCAGCAATGCCATTTCCAGTCTCGTTTCCAGCTAACCAAGCATGTACGTGAGTCTTGGCTTGTTCAGCCCAGAGCATGTTGAATGGAGTACCGCTCTGGGTCACAACAATGGCGTCTGGAACCGCTGCCAGAACGGCCGATGCAAGACGAGGGAGCGATCCAGGAAGATCCATATGAGGCCTGTCAAAGCCCTCGGATTCTTGATCCCTCGTCATACCAACACACAAAATGGTCAAATCTGATTGTAGCGCTGCGGAGACGGCTTTCTGGATCCCAGTCTCAGGGTCAACTGCACTTGCTAGACCAACTCTCCCTGCGCCACCGCCAAAGTTGACCACGCCTGGCTTGACGAGCTTGGAAGATGGAGCACTCGCGTACTCGATGGTGATGCGGTACTTCTGACCCTGAACAAGATGCATCTCAGCCTTCTCCTCAACTGTCCCCTTTCCGAAGAAGAATGTCCCGCTGCGCTGGACGAGACTATTATCGATCAAGAGCTGGCCATCGACGTAGAGTCGCGCAGAGCCATAAACTGCGAGTCCAAACTCAAAAGGTCCTGACTCTTGAACAACAAGATCGCCTTCTACTGTTGCGTAGAATAGTTTATCTAACTTCGGATGAGAGTAGCCCATTAGTAGCCAGGAGGAATCAGGCAGATGGCTCTCGTCGATGATCTCGCGGTCGGATACACTGGGGCCCTGACTATAGAAGCGCATTCGCATACCCGGTACGCCCTCTGGCGTGGTCATCATATCGCCCTGTAGAAGGGGATTCCACCCATTTGCTGACGCTCCAACCTCGTACCGTACCTCGACGTCAGGCGGCAGTTGGGCTACGATCCCCTCGTACGGAGAAACAGTGTAGTAAGGCTGAAGATGAGCAGAGCCGCCTCCACAGAACGAAGTGGTCTTCAAATTCGGTCCTATCAAAGCAATGCTTTTGAAATTTCGTTTGAGGGGAAGTTGGTGAGCTTCGTTCTTTAGCAGGACGACGCTGTCGCCGGCGAGCTTTCGGTTGAGCAGCCTGTCTTCGGGAAAGTCGCGTCCACCTTCTTCGGCCGCAACAGGAACCTTTGTGCATCTTTGGACGAACTCAAGGACGTTTCGGGCTCGAGTGTCTATCGTTGACCGTGACACCTTTCGGGTTGAAACGGCAAGGTCGAGAAGTTGGCCGCGCTGCCTCGTTGGGCCTGGCATCTCGAGATCCAGTCCTGCATTGACGGCCTCGCTAGTAGAATAGGTTCCGAACCTACAGTAAGAAAACAAATGTCAGGATTGGTTGTTACTTGAAGGGACGGGGTTGTTGCGTACCAGTCACTCATGATCAGACCCTTCCATTGCCATTCTTCGCGGAGCAAAGAATCAAGGAAATCCTTGTTTTCCGAAACATGCTTGCCATTGACTTTATTGTAGCAAGCCATGACACCGCCTGGCGCCGCGTCGTGCAGCGCAATTTGGAAAGGAAGCATATGAATCTCCCTCAACGCGCGCTCACTAGCAACGACATTGACACCAACTCTCTCATGTTCCTGATCATTTGCAAGCCAATGCTTGATAACCGACACAACGCCCATAGACTGTACGCCATTGATGTAAGCAGCAGCTAGTTTCCCTGTTGCATAGGGATCTTCCGCCATTGACTCAAAGCCACGACCGCCGAGCGGCGAGCGCTGTATGCAGACTGTAGGGCCGAGCCAACAGTGGACGCCCTTTGCTACGCATTCGTTGTCTATGAGTTCGCCTGCTTTGTATAGGAGGTCTTCATCCCAGGTGGCTGCTAGACCTGTACCGCAAGGCAGACATGCTGCTGGTACGCCGTCGACGAACTTTGTTCCTCGTACGCCATTTGGTCCGTCACTGACACGCACGGATGGAACGTCGAATGCTGGGAGGGGGTTCGTGTGCCAAAAGTCTCGGCCTGAGGAAATACGGGCCAATTTAGCAACTCGAGTCGTTGGTGCCGGGGAGGAGAATGTTAGTCTGTTTGTTACGCACCAGAGAGCAGAGATATTTTGTCAGAGACAGACGCGTTTTGGATGACATCTTCAACGTCAAAACCGTCGGGCCCGTCATCATGGGTCGCACGTTTCAAAACCATGGTTGCGTAAAGATGTGCGTGTTGGCGCGATAGAACAACTCAAGGATAAAGCAATGCCTAAAACGGGCTAAGGCGATTAGCAACCAAACTTATATATCTTGTGAAGGATAAACATTAAAAGAGTAATGCGTGCAAGACCTCGGGCATGACCCCGACGGACTCGAGTCAGTGGGGACGTATCGGGTAGTCTCCCCGACCAGCCAAAAGTCATATGGTAAAGATGATCAGCTGAGAAATGACCCTCGCACTACCCCTTGCAGTAGCTGTTTCAAGTTAGAACAACCTTCATTCCGCTCATTAAGATACTGCTGCACTCTTGCTGCACCCAGCGCGACCGCGCCCCTCCGAGTCTCAGGCGGCGTCACACTCTGCGTAAGACAAAAGTCTTCATCATCTTCCGCCAGGCACTACACCATATTAACAGCTGCCGAGAGCAGCGCAGTGCTTGCCACCACTTGAATACTGTATTAAATCCCCTGATGCCGATGTCCCGCGATTTGATCGAGTTTCAAGGTGCAGAACAGTACACATTGCGATGCGTAGGAGCTGATTATGCTTTCTGCAAGATTCTCGGCTTAGTACCAGCAAGTACCATCTCGAGCAGGTTTGGACGAATGGCGCCCATCTGCATTAGCCTTGTATCGATTGTGACTCGTCTCCTAGAGTATATATCACGAGCCTAGCCTCCTATATCTCCTTCCATAAGTAATCTATGTTCGCTTCAATGGGTTTCCAGCAGCCTGAGGCGAAAGGTAGAGAATGACAGTAACATTGGTATAGACGCGACTTGGCACACCGACAATGAGTCAGAATTCTTGAGCATCCAGATAGATATTTCCAGTATAAGTCATCCAAGATTCCCATATCTTAACTTGAACCTAGTAAACTGAAACCTTTTGATAAGTGAAACATTTGGAAGTAATGCTGGGCGCATAAATCATGGCCATCTAAGATCAATTCATTCGTTTAATAACTCTAAAATAGGTCTCGGCTAGGCACTATGGGAAAGATAGAGCGCGGCGCAACGCCTTGAGTTGCAAGTACTCGTTGTATCGTCATGACATTAGTAAATACGCTGTATAGCTATGGAAGAAACTCACTTGGCAAATGCCTCCTTCTGTGCATATAGTTGTACTTCTTCGTAGGTGAGCAACCGTTGGCATGTTAGAGACGGACAACGGATGTCGTCGCAGGCGCTCTTGTCTAGCTGCTCCACCTGGGATCCAATATGCTTTTGTAAACAAGACGTGCAGAAATCGATTTTATGTATGCACCTTGCACGCAATATCTTGGGAAATCGTGAAATCTTCCATACCCAATCACCATCGAATTCAGTGCAGACTTCTATCCATTCATCGACAGCATCATAAGAGACGTTATAGATAGCTTTGGCACAGATGACGCAGTCAATGGGAGTCTTCTCAACCCGGAGCCATTGCGTGAACATAGGGACCTGTAATGTTTTCCGACCTTCGTCGATGCTAAATAGCTCAACATGGCTGAAGTCTGCATTCAACGGCGATCCAACCTCGCTTCGAGTTGAGCGTCTATATCTCTGGTCAAAGGGCGAGTGCATTAAGCCTCTTTTCATCATCTTGAAATGCAGGCGTGCTGCCACGTGTCTGGCTTCTGATGTGAGTCGGGGTTCGACAAAGTAAAGGGCTTGCATTAGCTGCAGAATCGTGTCATAACTGTCAAGGATTAGTTGTTTTGTTGTTTCCAGATTGACTACGGCTTACATTCTGATCACCGAGAACTCGGCCTTTTCATTCCCTAGGTGCTGCAATACCTGCAACAAAGAACTGCGATCATTTATGTGGACTCCTGCGGGGGAGCAGCCACAGGGACATGGCAAGTATATCTCCAAGTCTTCAGCTTTCCACCAAGTCTCTCTTAGTCGTGCTAAAGACGAGAAGATTGACTTGAGAAAGCAGGCTGAACAGACAGGATTTCCGCATCCCAACCGGAGGTCCCTCTCGATGAATTCGTTAAGAGGCCTAGGCTTGGAGAATCCAGCGTCTTGCCTGAACCTGACTTTCTGGCACACACAACAGGTGACGAGTATCACCGACTGCAGAGCTTCGGTACCAAGCCAGTTCTCGAATATGGTGTAGATATAGAGAGCTTCATCAGCACTCATCGCCCTATCGAGGGTCCCTTTGAGGTCCTTGGCCATTTGAGTTGGGATAGGCATGAAAGGGTGAGAATCGTTTGCAGTTGTAGGCGGCGGGTTCAGTAGTTTGTTTACTATGATGGATCTGGGCGTGGTCATTGATATCTTTGGCTGCTTCAGCTGCAAAATCTGACTTTGAAGCTCATTGACAGCATACGCCATAGCCTTTGTGTCAGAAAGAGCGTTCTGCAACTCGTGGTTTGAAGCCAAGACCCTTGATCGTAGCAAGACTGATTCGTTCATCCTATCGTAATACCTAGAAATCAGTAGCTTGTTCTGGCCAAGTAGATCACTGACGGTTTCTTGAAGACTTTCAATTTGTTTTTCTTGGCTGCAGAAAATGGCCGCCAAATCGCGTTCGGAGCGTTCATCGAAAACTTGATTATCGAACTCTGGGGATTTTGCAATGGGTTGATTCTTCGAAGTTGATCGCATTCGGAGCGGACTTTTCTCTGGTATTTTGAGGAATTGTATGGGTTGTTCATCTGGAGGATACTGTTGACCCATGATGGGCTGGGAGCGAATGTGTCGTACTTTGGTCCTTTTCATCGCAATAGAAACTTTGACCTTTGATATTAGAAGATATGTCCCAGTAGTGAGCTAGATCTGTTATTTTCATGCGAGACTTGTGGCTCAGAGTTTGTTACACTATGCTGAAAGTAATAAATATACAGAACTGGACTTGATGTAAGAGAAGGATAAGGGTGGATACCGGGAGGCATGCTCTTCGGTCGGAAGATCAACAATAACGAAGATCAAATACCGTCGTTTAAATCCCACTATTAACTACCGGGGTTTTGGCGACTTTATTACGTCATGTCTTAGAATTAGTGTGTTAGAAGCCAAGTAGTAACAAGGGTTGGCCTAACTAATGACTAGAAGTGGGATGACACAGATGTACTCAGAGCGGCACAAACTGCTCGTGGTTGGTCCCTTTTCACTGTGTCTTTTATCGGAATAAAAATACATTCTTTGCCTTGGTTAAAGACACGGAATAGGGCAGTAGTGCCGTAGTTGTGTATTATTTACATATTGACACTTGAATGGATTTTCTCTTTAACGACATGGGCTCTTCTTCTGCAAATAAATCATCTGGTTTATGTTAGGAATGAGGTTTCCGTGTTCCTTAGAACTACGCTAGACTCAAAAAGTTATCTCCAAAGTTCTTCAATCTTCAGGTCCACACCGAAAAGCGTTCTTGGCTTGCTTATAGCACTATTGTTCTGTTACATATTGCGATGGCGCGCGTAGCATACAACCGCAACCGGCCTTTATCTTCAGGACTGGTGGCCTCAATCAACTTGATTGTTGAATTGCCTTTTAGTAGAAGAAGCAACATGTCTCTCTCTTTTTTTTTTTTTTTTTTTTGACCCTGAGCGACTTGACACAGCTCGTTCAGTACCGGAATATCAGTGAATGCAAAATTACCGATCGGACTTCGGTTGAGGCTATCGACTTGCTATAACCTCAACATCGTTTACTTCCTTTCTCACCGCACCCTTCTCCCCTTCGTTTGCTCGATCCTGCAACTAGCCAAATTCTCGGCTATTTGCTCCGGTCTTGTTGTCCCAGAAGTTGGGATAATTCTATCACCCTGGGCCAGAAGCCAAGCTAACGTCAGCTTCGAGGCAGTACCTCTCTTAGCATTGCCACTGTGTTGAATATTGTCCACGAGGGACAATTCAAGCCAGAGCAGATATGAACGAGACTCTCCGGGGACAACAATACCGCGGCTAAGTGGAAAGTATGTGACAACAGTAAGGCTCAGCTTACGCGCCGTCTTGAGCAGCTTGAACTGCGACAACTCGATCTGTAGGGAGAATGGCGAGTATTACATTTGCGCTGTAGTGATGGAGTAGACGGCGTGAGCGCGGCGGAGGGATGTGGCGTTGCATTCGAAAAGTCATTTCCGGATTCTCAACTTCATGACAGTCTATGCAGACACTCATGATAAGGTAAGCTGATTAAAAGAGCCTGCAACTCGAACGCTCAAAGAAAAATGGCATATGTAGGAAATTTACTCTTTGCCCTCAATGGTGTCTACGATCAGACTTTTGGCTGAAGAGCTAGATGTACCGATGACAGTCTCTGGCAGATATTAAAAGAGCTTGCCTGCTGCTCGTCCATCAAGGTAGACGGATTGGTGGCGTTTGGCGGCAAGACTAAGTGGAGTTTCGGAGCAATTAGGATTAAGCTTTCAGTGAAATCACGCCTAATTGAATCAATTACTCCGTATATGTGGCCTAAACAGAAAGCCATCAGGGTGGCAGAGCGAGAAATATTTAAGGAAGAGCTGACACCAACATTACGTATCAATTCAAATTATCCATATGAGACCAAGTTCAGGTTCTATTCGCAGTTCGCCATGTTTCAGGCCATTCCCAAGTCCGTATCGCGAGCTCTCATCAACTCGAAGCGCTCTTCAAGATTGAACCTCAATCTAAGACACTTCTGTGCTTCTCCATCGCATTCACAACGCCTCCCAGTTCAAATCTCGTGCTATGGAAGCGGCCTCATTCAAACCATCTCTGTCAAAGACAAGCAGTACAAATTCTCAACCGATGCTCCCAAGGTCATTGGCGGCCAGGAATCACACCCCTCGCCTATCGCCTACACCCTCGCTAGCCTCAGCTCGTGCAACCAGGTCACAGGCGCACTTGTAGCCAAGGATCACGGGCTCACCCTCGGCAAATGGCGCGTCTCAGTCGAGGGCCAACTTCCCACTGCGGTGTTTGTGGGAGGTGAGCAGGGCAATCCGAATTGGGAGAGCGTGGACTTGGAGATTTCTGTACAGACAAATGCAGACGATGCTGCGTTTGAACATTTTATTGCCGAGGTTGAGCGACGATGCCCGATCGCGCAGCTTTTTAAACGCAGTGGCGTGGCGTATAAGAGCAAGTGGATCAACGAGTCGCTGTGAGAGCGAACGCGCGCTATCTGTACCCTGAAGGTTTCTACAGGAAACGCGGGAGAAAAAGCCTGGGGAGGACGTATAGTGTCGGATAGATTGGAGCATAGACTGAGGGGTCACAGTAGGCCCAAGCGGCGCGACATCAGGCCTTGGGACAGCAGACCCTTCAGGGCGAATAGTCTGTCAAACAGGTCAATTTACCAGTGTGAATTAGGTACAACAATCACATCTGGTAACATCAACATCTGGTAACATCAAAGTCACCGCTGCTGTGCATTGCCTCGGTGCAACACGTTAGGCCCATATGCCTGCGGCTTACCTATGCATGAGCTCACGGACTTTAAATGTTAATCCTGTAGCTTGAAGGTCAACAAATGCTATGCCTTTTACTTATGCATCCATTTGGCCTTCTATAACCTCGATCTAAGCCTGCGGGGCTAAATCCTTTCTTGGCTGTTCAACCTCACACAACTCATCACATGCTGAAATGTCCTATCTTTATATATTTATCACAGAATATCTAAAGCATAATCTTACCAATTCTCTTAGTCCAAGTTTGCCACAGTTATATTAAACAGCTTATTAGTTCCGCTCCTTCAACTACCGGCCCGACAGCACCTAGGGTTTAAATATTACGAGCATTTATATTAAGCTGCTGCGCAATAGGGCCGCGTCTTGTTACATAATTTACAACTTGAAGTGCCCCGAGATCAGGGTAGCGGTTCATAGGCATATAATAGTTCAAAGCTCTCTCAGGATACTGGTTCTTTAGAGGAGCGGTACAGTAGCGGGCCGGGGGTATAAAGCACTTAAAGGTTCGGATCTTTAATGCTGGGGCAGGTAGGCTTTCCAAGGATTTGATACACACAT
Organism: Fusarium pseudonygamai; assembly: GCA_013186785.1. Classification (NCBI taxonomy): domain Eukaryota; kingdom Fungi; phylum Ascomycota; class Sordariomycetes; order Hypocreales; family Nectriaceae; genus Fusarium; species Fusarium pseudonygamai. Next base: position 7,868 of record JAAQRH010000613.1, on the reverse strand, counting down.
GTCAAGCATGACTTGTTTCACATTGCTCTAACTCGGATTTGACATACTCAGGCTTTCAAAACATTTAAATTTACCGAGGACTTATATTGTCTGAAGCCTGTAGGCAACATTTGCTCGGTAATGTAACTACCATTTTCTACACTAATAATACTCTACAAGTAACTTGACCCCAACCTAATAATTAAGCATCTTACAGATGTAGTCGCTTAAGTATCTCAAGACCCCAGGTCTAGAGCTACATAAGAACAACAGCTATAGCAGCTGTCAGAACAGTCCAGCCAAGCATTGCCTTGCTCGCTCCACTATCCTCCCCCCAGTCCCATCACTTCCCTTCTTACCACTCTTGCCCTCGTCATCTGTGTTATTGCCTTTCTTGCCTTTGTCGCTCTTGTCTTTGAGTGACCCCTTCCCACCCATGGATCCCTCAATGCATGACCCGTTCCCCCAAATAGCCGCCTTGGCCGATTTCCAAGTAGTCTCAGGACGAAAGACGTTGTCAGCAGTGTAGTAAAGACGACAATCGGCGGCCTGGTACTGGAACTGTAGAGGCAGGTCATCATCCCCCTCCTGATAGGAGTTGAAGAAATTGACCTGTCCATAACCCAGAACGAGCGGAAACTTGACCAGGGGACGAGGTACCACATCTAAAAATCTCTTGACTTCATCCCGAGATATAAAATCAAACACCTGGGGATTGTTGAGGAAAAGGTCTTCTGCCTTTTGCACAAAAGAGTAGATATCTGAGAACGGTAGTACTTGTATACCACGGACACCGCCCATAGGTTGCATAGGCTTGTTATTAGGCTGCCCACCGAAAGCCAAAGTTCGAACGCCGCCAATGTTGGTCATCATGTTGGTGAATGTAGTGCAGCTTGAAGAACACCTGCCATCGCCAATGATGAGAATATCTTCGGACTTAAAAGGCTGTTTCTTTAGAACGGGCCTACCAGCGTAACCACGGATAGGAGACCCGTCTCCATTATCAGATATCGTTGTAAAGTTGTACTCGCATTGAAGTGAGTTGACCTTGACACCTAACTCTGTTTTGTTGCCAAGGAAATCTTGGTACGAGTCAAATCCACCTTCTTGGTCAGGTGTTACCTGATAGGCCCAGGCTAGTTGGCGGTTGATCCCATTCACATTCAGCTTGAAAGACTCATCAAGCACCGAGTAGACCTTGACGAGATCTTCAGATACTTGATGGCGACGGAATCGCGCTGCTGTGTATGGGAACTCGGTGGGGAAAAACAGTTTGAAAAGGTCAAGAGCCCTGGAAACCTGGCCACCTCCATTGCTTGAGACATCGATAATTATCTTGCTGCGTCCACTCTCCAGAGCCCGGGTTACAATCTCAGTAGCGGTATCTGCAAAGGTTTTCGCTTCAGCCACAGGTTGCCCAGTATTGTCGAAAGACGGAACTACCATGACCACAGTATCGTTGTCTAGGTAATATCCAACCATCTGATTGTATGGGTCTCGAATGAACGGCCGGGGAAGATATGATGGTCCTGCCTCAGGTGGTGGATTAACAGCTCCTCGTGCATCGCTGGAGTTGCCAGAGTGCGTAAGCTCGGATGGTGATGTGTTTGACTTCGTCTTCTGTCGGCAGTAAGAGTCGAAAGCATCCTCACCGCTCTGAGCCCGGAAGTCATTGTTCAGGACGAAGGCGAGAGATTGAGACTCGAATGTAGAACCATTGCGGAACTCTAGAGCGGTGATGTTGCGGTCCGAAAATACGGCATTGCGAAAAAATGATCCAAACTGGTAAGGAGTGCTCGCATCGGGGAAGGAGTAAAACACGCTGTTGTACCTCGCGTCAGGATCCTGAAATCTTTCCGCGGCTGCAATCTTTTGTAGATACTTGACAGGATCCTGACCATCGATTGACACGATGGGCGAGACCTTGACCTTTGTGTTGTTGAGTAGAAGGGCATCGGCTCTGGTGTATATCTCGGGTGTATCGAGCCCATCCTTGGATATGGAGACAAGAGAAATGCCCTTGCGAAAGAAGCTGAAGAGAGTAGTAGAGCAAAGATTGACCATGAGATGACCGTCGTTGGCGGTATTGAGAAGTGCATTGATAGCTCCATCAAAGTCCCATTGACTTGAGAAGTTGGTACTGCGAATCTTCTCCAGACCTCCTAAGATGTCGGTCGGGGACGATGTGTACGTCTCGGGGGGGTTCTGGAGGGCTTCAAGACTGCCACTGGATGTACTTGGTGAGCTCGTCGATAAAGCTTACAGCAAGCTCAGGATAGAAGGGCATCGAGTCAAGACAATCCTTTGCAATTTGGGCGGAGACCATAGCCGGGGTAGAATTGCTCTCGCTGACTGCTTTGGAAACACGTGCGCATGCGTTGGAAGTTGCTGCAGTCACTGCCAGTGGCAGGCTGAGCGCAAGGAGAGAGAGAAATAACATGTTAGACCTCGGAAGAGATTATCGGAGTGCTTTGAAAGATGAAGGCTGTGTGTGGAAATAGTTTGGATAAGTCACTGAGCATCTACAACCAGGTATAAATAAGTTCACCAGCTTCAAGTTTGCAGACAAGCTCAAGAGCGTCCGATTTACGAGTCTTTCCTGTGTCAAGGTTCAAGGGACATAAATTGATTGTATGCCTTGTAGGATCATTATATCCACAATGGCCACCTCCTTAATTTCGGAGTTGACCTTACAAGCTTGTGTATTAGCCAATATCTAGGAGTATCTGTCACGAAGGATTTGTAGTGTACTTTGCTAAAGGAGACAGGACCTAAGTAAGACGAACTTCTATGTCCTTGGAAACCGTTGATTGGTTTGTAAAGTGCCGCCACTAGCCTGTCGCCCTGCGCCTAGAACGGAAGGTTTTGCGACTACGCAGGGATTCCATAACGGCCATCATCCTTACACTAAGTGATGTTAGTGCAAGTTAGGTTGATCGAGACCGTTGACTCGGGCTCGGTGCCGAGGCCGAGATTTCGGGTAATGAGAGAAAATAGAAATCCTTCGGGCATCACATCATTCTCTTGAGGCCCCCATAATACTAGTGTTACACACCGGCTCCGTCTGACGTGTTATGTACAAAATGAACCGAGGAGCTCTGCGACATCGATCGTAAAGCTGGCGTTTGTCTAGAACTGTAGATACAAAAAACACATACCTAATGTTCTTGTACTCAGTTTGTTTGTCACAGTTTAACAGCTAATCTCTTACCTTCTGGTTATCGTATCGAGATCGATGAAACCCGACAACAACAGAACAGGGTTCTTGAACTGGTCCAGCGAGTCCACGCATTTGCAGACTTCCATGTCTGAGCAAGGATGACGAGTGATCATGAGCGCTATTGGCAAGGACTCTTGTCTGTGAGCGATGTTGTAAGGTGTAAGGCTTGGCTATTGTTGGTGGAATTTACTAAAGTTCTTCCGTGGCATCAGATAGGCTTATAAAGCTCATCTTGGGCAATTGTGTTGGGTAGCCGGTATACTGCCCGGATTGACTTTGATAAGAGTGTTATTTTGAGTTGATAGTCCCCACAGCTGATGGCTCACATCACGCGCCTTACACACGTAATTAGATAATAAGCTAAATCCTCCAGGAGCGCCTCAAACTGGATTACCGCTATGAAGACCCCTTAAAGTGAATCGTAGCGCGAGATTGAACAACAATATTTTGTCAATGCGGGAGGTTATTGTGGCTGCGAATGGACAGTGCGTAACTTTCAACATGGGGGCTATACAGCCCAACGGGGGGCTATGGGACTAGATGAACTAGGCTAGATCTCGTAGGCAACGAAACCAAGTCGCCCTTAGAAAATCTTGCTTCACATATAATGACTGGCTACTAATGCTAGACCCACAAGTCCTTACAGTGCTCTAGAAGCAAGGATTAGGGGTAAAATTTGCCGATGAGCGATCAGGTCGATGTTTCTGTAAAGTGACAAATCATCATGAACTGTCATCGCATATCGCCACCATACTGTTTCTACCTTAGGCAGCAAGGCAGCAGCCCAAATGAACTCCGCGCGGATAATTAAAGCATGGATTCCATTCACGGTAGACGAGACTGACCCTCATAGTCACTTTACGTTTCAGACTAGCAGGCCATCCGTTAACACTATGTCTCATCCTAAACAAGAAGAAAGTCTATCCGACCATGATTCGCGGATCGTTGGTGCCCTACTCGGTGTTCATGCTGGCGACTCACTCGGTGCCACTCTTGAATTCGCTCCACATGACCTGATTGCAAGCGACTATCCTGGCGGTCTTCGAGAGATCGTCGGTGGAGGGCTTCTCTCGTGATCCGCTGGACAGGCGACTGATGATACCGAGATGACCCGCGCGGTATTGCTAGCTTATCAAGCTTTCCAGCCAGGAGATGATGTTGCTCGTCTCTCAGCAGAGAATTTTCTAAGATGGGAGGACGGTGACTGGCCAGGTAGAGAGCTTGGAAGTCACCCAAAAGACATCGGCGAGGCGGTAGCAGATGGCCTGAAAAGATACCGAGAGACACGAGACCCTGATCATGCAGGCGCTGGAAGGGGAAGGGCTGGAAACGGTAGCTTGATGCGCTGCATACCTACAGGCCTTTTTCAGACTGATCCGGAGAAACTTATTATCGAAAGTCAGCGCATTAGCCGTATAACGCATGACGATAAGAAATGTAGCGTTTCTTGCGCTGCCTACGACATGGTTGTATCGAAGTTAATCAATGGGGACAGTATCGCAGATGCCATCGCCGCAGGCCAAGACGTTGCAGCTACACTCAAATCTGCCCAGGTCAAACAGGCCATTGAATTGGGAAAAGAGCTTAGTATAGTCACAATGGCAAAGCAAGGTGCCTCACCTAAGTTGAAGGATAATGGCGATGGCTTTGTTCTCGATTCTTTGAGCATTGCCATTGCAGCACTGCTGGACAATCGTGAGCTAGAAGATGTTCTAGTCGATGTAGTGCGTATTGGCGGCGACACAGATACAAATGCTGCGATTGCAGGCGGTTTACTTGGTGCGAGGGATGGGGAGGCTGGAATTCCACTCCGATGGAGAACAAAACTACAGTACAGAGATGAATTCAAGAGCATCGCTCTAGAGTTATTACGTAGATAATGTTGTGCCAAGAGTGGTATTATTAAACTAAATAAATAGACTATAAAAGCTTAGCCAGTCTTGCATTTCTTATAATTATAATTTCCAGTCATTAAATAAATATATCCTAGACTATATCTCTTTATAAAAAGATCTATTATAGAGTGTTATTATTTTTCTAGCAAGTGAGATTTACAATTATATATCAAGACCCTGGGAGATGAAATTTAGAGAGCCACTTGAACTGCCAGTTTACTTAGTCAACGAGTGAACAAGGACCAGCCAAGACATGCCGTACGGAGGACCGACATCAATTGCGTTTATGTTATGCGGCTGCCCACCTGTTCAGGGTAGGACGCTCAATCCACAGCAGATAGCTGTAGTGGTGAAGTGGATCAGCAACATGCTCTTGAAGTCGCGGCATATAAGTAGCAGAATTGTTTAAATACTAAGTAGGCAGTGTTATTTGCCAAACTTATCTGGCGTATGCTCCCTTCGCCTTTCATGGCCTCTCATCTCGCGATGAATCCAGATCTTAACGTATGGCCGGCCCGCTTCCGACGAGATCGGATGTTGTTACCTGTCACCGAATCACGCAATTTCGGGCATGGGCACGACACCGCCGTAGACGGAACCGACAGGATAATAAATAGTCCATCAGCAGGAAAATTTATGTTGTTATTGACGCATCTTACCAAATCAGACAGCAGAGGTACAGAATGACAGGCTTTTCTATTTCCTCATCATTAGCACTTTTGGCCGCCCTTCTCAGCGTTGCAACGGCTGATGGGCAGTATCGTTCTCGCCCTGACCTAGCGCCGCCTCGGCTGAACATCACTATTCCTGCCACGGAACATGTCTCCCCTGGCTACATCTTTGTCGGGCCTTACCCCGGCTTCGATGGTGTCCGCGCAGGTCCCGAGCAGGCAGCCGCTTACATTTTCACCAACACTGGAGATCTGGTCTGGTCGAGCCTTGGCCACTTTGCAGGATGGGTCGGGAATTTCCAGGCGGTCCGGTACCGGGGAAAGCCAGCACTGCAGGCATTCCAGGGCCATCTTGATCCCTTCCACGGCCACGGATACGGCACGCCCATTCTCTTGGATGACCACTACCAACCTCTCGCTTTGGTGCAAACTCCGAACCATCGCCTCATTTCTATTCATGAGTTCAAGATTGTGAATGAGAAGACAGCTCTGGTTGAGATTTATCAGCCTACCGCTATGGATCTTGGCCCATTCGGGGGTTCTGCAGAGGAGCAGTGGATTGTCGATGGTGTCTTCCAGGAATTCGATATTGCGTCTGGGGAATTGCTTTTTGAGGGGCACACTCTTGATTGGGCGTCTCCAGCGGGTAAGTCATCTCAACTCGATGCTGCAAGACGGCTCCGCTACACTACCCATACTAACCCTAACCAATTAGACAGTGTCATTCCCCTCCGCTCTGGGCGGGCTTTCACGGGTGTCAACGCCAGCGATGCGTGGGACTATTTTCACATTAACAGCGTGGACAAGAATGATCAAGGTGACTACCTCATTTCTGGTCGCCACATGAATGCTCTGTACAAGATCAACGGCTCAGACGGCTCGCTTCTTTGGCAACTAGGCGGCAGGAAGTCTACCATCTCTCATCCTGACTTTGACTTTGGCTATCAGCACGATGCCCGTTTCCTCAACCGTTCTAAAGACGGCAGCGTCGAGACCATCTCCTTCTTCGACAACTCAGCACGCTCTGATCGCCAGCGTGCCGGCGGTGTAGACCGCCTTCATCCTCACTCTCGCGCCCGTAGTGTCGAGATCGACCACAACCATAATACTGCCAGGGAGCTCAACACCTTCACCCCGCCTGACTATCTTTCAGCTCCGTCCCAGGGCAACGTCCAAGTCCTTGGAAATCAGAACGTGTTCGTCAACTGGGGTCAAGCAGGTGCTGTTACCGAGTTTTCTCCTGGCGGCACTCCAATCTTCCACGCCTATCTCGACTCTGGGGAACTGGCGCCTGGCGCCCAGAGCTACCGCGGTTTTCGGTACGAGTGGACGGGATACTCCAGTGAGACTCCCGCCGTCGTAGGCTATGCTGACGGTTCCGAGTTATCCGTATATGCTAGCTGGAATGGTGATACTGTCACTGCAGCTTGGCGCTTTCATTCACAGTGCAAGACTGAAAGACGACAGGCCGGAGTAAGGTATGAGACGCATGAACTAGGTCAGGTTGCCAGAAAGTCATTTGAGACAAGCCTTGTTGTCTCTATCAACCAATTGCCTGGCTGGAGCAAAGACTGTGGCGTATTTGCGCAGGCTGTTGATGCGTCAGGCAACATTCTTTCCACCAGCACTGTCATCAGCATTGCACATTCTCAGCCACAGCCTGCTTCGGCTCCAGCTCCCTCGCCGTTGAAACAGTTCAGTCAAAAGGCACTTTACGGATGGGTGGATCTGTAAACGAACAGGCGAGACCTCTAGCCTCTATACACGCTTTATGATAACCGAGACACACTTTCGGGATTTACATCTCTCTCTCAACGCACGGAAGAGCATTGAGATTGTGGCCTTATGATATCAGTAGTTATATTGGATTCGTGGTATGCTAAGTATTTTACTATACCGAGCAGCAGTAACTTTATCACTGAGATATAACCTATAGTCTGGAATTGAAAAAATAGCTAATTTATCTCTACGAAAATCCTAGCAACAATCTGCCAAGGCTAAATCTCGATTACTTACTATTTAAAATGCAGATAACTATATAAATAGGCGACCTATATACTTATTATCTAATATATAAGTCAAACTAGGTAAGCAGTTTAAATT
>JAAQRH010000612.1:0-60919 GCA_013186785.1 Fusarium pseudonygamai | reverse complement strand
CTTATCCTTTCGAGCCCTTGCTTGGCTGCCGAGTCTTGCATTCCAGCCGACTCCTTCCGCCCAAGCAAGAATGCCATTCCCTTTGATGTCCATGCTGATCAGTTGGATATGGCGCTTCAAGTCCCTCAATGGAACACACAGGCCGCGTTCCTTTCCTCGAAGCAACTGGGCCATATTGAAGGCCTTGCGGTGGATGGAAGTTACAACTACAATGCCACGACATCATCAGCAAACACGGACACACTTATTCTCAATGTACGCGGCCAGTCACCATATGTGTACTTGTATGGGTTTTTGATCCGATACGTCATACTCTTGAAGGATAACTACTTTGGAGAATTTATCCATTTCAGAACGCTAGACGAATACCAGAATCAGCTTCAGATGAAGAAAAAGAACCCTGACGCGGAAGCTGTAACACAACCTCCTCCCAAAAAGTCCAACGACATGGATGTCGTTCTAGGTGTCAGGATCGAGGACCTCAAGGTCATGCTACCAACGAACCTCTATTCTGCTGACCGCTATGTAGAGGGCGAGCTGGCTAGCGTCTCTGTCGATTTGCGCTTCACCAATTATTTCATGGAAGTCGAAGTCGAAGTTAGTCCTGTTAGTCTTGCGCTGGGATGTAGCGAAGGCGCTCTGGACTCCCCTGGCATGTCATCATCCAATACCCAACTCTTCATTGATGGCGTTCGACTGTTCGGACACAAGCTCTTTGGACTGCCGCCGTCCGAACCAGCATACGTCTGCAACTGGGATGTCAATGTCGGCGGGATTACCGGAGAGTGTACATCTGAATTCCTGGTTGCAGTAGCGAAGGGTGGCAAGTCTCTTGCCTTTTGCTTCGATGATGTGGAGAACGCACTTGTGCCATACTCATCACTTGTCTTCTATGATATAACATTTGCTCGAGCTGCCGTGGAGTCTATTCAAGTTTGGTTGCATGTCGATGAAGCTGCATTCTTAGTGTCAACTGATGCTATCGATGTATGCTTCAACGATTGGGCCAGATCTCATTATTCTAAGCGTGCAGATATTGTCGTACCAAACATTCAGATCTCATGTCTCAATGCGGAGTCAGCGGGAAGACAAAAGTCTCGATACCAACATCCTGTGGAAACAGATGCCCACTTCCGAACGACCATTCGCCTTGCCGTTATTGGACGCAAATTCAAATTCAGCGAAGAAAGAAGGACCCAGCAGGAGTTGGTTCAGAGAGAGGACCAGCGTACACATCGAGCTGNNAGGCGATTGACCCTCCAGCTCAATGTGCACCTCCCCCTCCTCATCCAGCTGTGTCCCTCGAGGGTGAGAGAGACGATGTTTCGCGGAGGACTATAGCCTCACGGCGCTCCCGAGGGTTGACTCATAAGTCCTCATTCCTCTCTCTCGCCGAATCTAGCAATGGAAGCGTTGTGCTTGCACATGGTCAGCATAGAGCTCGGTCTAGATCTAAACAGGATGATTTTCTGGCAGTTAGGTCTTCGTCAACAGACAACCGACGATCCTTGAGAGCTAGAGGCTCGTTTGGCTCACATCGCTCAGCTAACGACCATGTCGCAAAAGATGATGTTGCACACTCTTCAGTCGCCTTCTCAAGCCAATATGTTTCGCCTCAATTTCCGTTGCATGGTCTGAGACCAAGCACGCATGAATTGCCTTTCCAGAGCATTGAAGAAGGCGACGACGACGGATTTGACACGATGAGCATAGGATTGGATGACATCGATCCCAACGGTCTGGATGAAGGTTACCCTTATGTCAGTTTGATTGTCGAATTTCCATCTGGCATGTCAGCTTTCGTTAATCCATCGGCCTTGCGTTATGCTGCATCACTCCTCGATGCTCTGCAGCCAAACGAACCAGCGACTTTGTTGGATACCTTTCAAGTTGATGCCATGACTAAGATCTTTGATCGGCAGAAGGAACGAGAAACGAAAGGCCAGATCAAGGATCTTATGGTTCGGATACCGAACGCTTCATTTCGGCTTCTCAGCTCGACAACAGAGGATTCCCCCGGCTATTCACAGGAGGAGCAAGATCAATACGACCTCTCAATCTCGAAGGTCGCTTTAATTACGCGATTGACCAAAACCTGGGAAGATCCCTTTAGGGATGAGACGCGGCATTCTAGAACATCGCTCCAACTGCGCTTGGGATCTGCAGAGGTGTCTGCATCTGAACGTAGCCCAACCTTCCAAGAACCCCAGCCTGCAGTCATGGCACAAATCGAGGATGTAGTTGTGTCCATAGGCGAAAAAGATGTTCGCTTCATCGACGCAGATATTGGGTCAGTGGTTGGAAGTACTGCCTCGGGCAAGATCGAATACCTAGCATCTCTCATTCATCGCACTTCACTTATTGCTTCCGATCTTGGACATATTTTCTCTGAAACGATGACAAAACACGAAAATCGGCACAAGCTTTTCACGTACTTGCTTCTTGACCAGGGCAAGTCAACCAACGATCCCTCTTTTCTTGTTCGACCTTCTGCGGTACTGCGATCTGCAGATGATCACCTGCGTACGTCTGACTCTTGGAAACTCGCAATGCGACTTCGTCAGATCTGGACTACCATGGACTCCCATTGCAAATCTCAAATAATTCAGAAATGCTTCCACGCCACTCCCGACATACCAGAAAACGCTGCAAATTATGTGCTGAATGTGTTGGAGAAATGGCGTGGCTGGGACATGCAGGACTTGCCAAGTGCTATTATTCTCACCAATATTTTTGGACAACTCAGGGAGGCAGACGTGGTCCAAGGTGACCGACTTCCTCTTCTCGGTGCTTGTAGGCTTGCTGAACTTCAGCTCGTACTCGATCCTGGGCCAAAGCAGAATAAGATCGGTTTCATTGATCTGGCTGCGAGAATTGACCAGCAAATGCATGAAGCTGCAGTTGCCGACGAAGCCCCTGGAGCGCCCTTCACAGCTTTGAACATATCATGCGCCGAAGCAGGCATCAACCTGAACTGGGAACTAGCTGAAGAAGTGGTACAACTATACAGCAAGAGCCAAGGCCAGGCCCAGCCAACATCAATTATTTCGAAACCCAAGCGCCCAGCCAAACCCGATCCTGCTGCTTGGCCTCCTGTCCATGTAGTGGTGGAGGTGACAAGAGGCGCAATCGAATTAGAGACTATTAATCTCAAGGCCAGGACGTTGAGCCATGGATTAAAGATGTCTTTGCTCCATCAGTCCAGCCCCAATGCCTCTAGTGCCATGAGTCTGATGCTCAATTGTAATGCCATCACTTCATCAATCCATAGCAACTCACATTCCCTGGCCATGATGCAGCTGAAGAATCCAAGCATCTTTGTGTCCCATGAACTTCAAAACACAGACAACACATCAAACCATACAATCAAAGCCAGCGCTGGAAGTCGAAGCCTGATATTTTCAGTCAAGGAGGACCCCATTGGACTTATGGAGGTACTTGACCGTCTTTTAGGAGATGAAATACAGACAGTGTATGGCCTGAAAAACCAGCTTGCTAGCTTATCGAAGCCTAAGCCAAGGGACGCACAGAAGAAGATCGCGGATCGCCTTTCAAGCGTCAAGTTCAATCTTGCCATGTTCTTGGATGAGTACAGCATTACCATTCCCTTTCTCCAGTCTCTCACCTATAAGATTACGGGAACTGTAGCACGAGCGGCAGCGGCAGCAAATTTTGGAAAGGAGATTATTTTCGACTTTGATATCAAGGAGAACTATCATGAGATGCAGATCAATGTCAGAAACAAACCTCGCAGTATTTCACTCCTCCAGATTCCCCCAACGAATGGTCGTATCACGAGCCATATGGGCCAGACAGAGCATCAAATCAATGTCCTCTCATCTCTGGAGATAGTTCAACTGGACGCCTCTGCTGTTTACAGCCTTCTGACAGCCCTGAACAGACCTCAAATATCGAGTGCTGTCCAAGAATTACAACAGCAAACCAAGATTATCCAGGATCGCATTGCCGAGATCTTTGGCTCCGATGAGGGCGAGGTTCCTAAAACGGTACCCGAGTCTGTCGAACAAGGGCATCATAGCCTTAGGATCGTATATAATGTCCACCTGACTCTGGCTGGTCTTCAGGTTTTTGCCAAGACCTCCCTAAAGTCAGAGGTTGAACCAATGGCTCAAGTACTGTTTTCGTTGAACAGAGCCCATTTGCATGCCTCAAATCGGCATGAAGCACACGGCCCTATTCTCAAATATCCAGAGATCCATCTCAATCTGAGTCACATCGGCCTTGACATTCGCAGAGGCCCCGAAGACTCCATGAGGTCTTGTGGAAATTTAGGCGTTGGTGTAGAAGTTTCCGCTAGCTCAACGCTGAGCGACGATGGCAAAGAGGACTGGGCGTTTAATTTCACCAGTGATGATTTCGAGTGCAACCTGGCCCCGGAAACCATTTCAACTGTCGTCGATGTCCTTGGTTACATGGGTGAGAAGATCAAGGACCTTGATACTTCTCGGGAATTGGATTACCTGAGAAAGTTGAGACAGTCAAAGCCCAAGATCACTATTACTGGAGACGATGAGCCAGAAGAGGTGGATATCATCGACTCAGTTCTTGCATCGGTGCAATACCAGTTCGAACTCAGAAACATTCGTGTTCGGTGGAGCGTCGCGGATAATGTTGATGACGAGTCAAGTTCCAAGGAGGATCTTGTCTTGTCAGTCAAACTCTTCGAATTCGGTACGAGAACTAGGCGATCAGCACGTCTCTCGATTGAGAACTTCCAGATCCAGATGGTGCCCCTGGGCCAGGACCTGACGATTCGATCACTTCACTCAGCATTACTACCTGTAGTGACCTTCAACATCGCCTACATGTCGACTGCGTCTGCACGACGCATGGCGTTCCAGGCTGTTGGCGAATCCCTCGATCTTCGCCTGACATCCGCCTTCATTGTTCCAGCTGCCCACTTGGCCGAATCGATTACCCTCTCGTTGAATAATGTCGCACAAGCGTCAACACAGTGGAACACTGCAGTCACAAATGAGAAGAAGCCAGACGAAACACCCAAGCGGCAGCCACAACGTAGCCTCTTCGGCAATAAGAGGCTAGAAAGCCTTCTCATTGACGCAGATTTCGCCGGTGCAGTCGTCTACATCGCCAGTAAAAGGTCGTTGGACAATTCGGCCAAGACTCTGGGACGTCCTTCACCCGCAGGAAAATACGGCCAATTTAATACAGACGATTCTGGCAGTGGAACAGTCCTGCGCAGTCCTGGTTTAGCCTGGAAGATTGAGTACCGTGATGACGCTCAAGATGACCCGTCTCTGTACGGAGAGATCAAGGTTGACGCCTCGAGCAACATTCTGTACCCTTCGGTTGTGCCACTAGTTATGGACATGTTGTCAAGCGTGAAGCAGGTTGTCAAGGATGACGAGGAAATTGAACAGCCCAGCGAACAAGCAGAGTCCAAACAGCCCCTTAACAAGTCTGGAGACGCTGATAATATCATCACTGCGGACCCAAGTGCTGTTTTGGGTCGCCTCAAGCTCAACCTGGGCCTGAGAATTTGCCGACAAGAATTTTCTCTGAGCTGTCAACCCATAGCACGTGTTGCCGCTACAGCTTGCTTTGACAATATTTACTTTACAGTCAACACAGTCAGGTCTCTGGAGCAGGGAAATTTCTTTGCCATTTCAGGAGACTTTACGAAACTACACGCTTCGGTGCAACATGTGTACTCACGCGAGTCAACCGCAAGTTTTGAGCTTGATTCCATTACACTATCGTTCATGAACAGTAAGCATGTAAGCGGAACCAGCGGAGTATCTGCCATCATCAATGTGAGTCCCATGGCTGTGTCCATCAACGCCAAACAAGCACAGGATTTCTTGCTGTTCCGTGAGATCTGGTATCCGAGCGAGTTACGCTCTGCTGCTGCAGCACCTGTAGCAAAGATGAGCCCCGAGACATCCCAGAGTGGACATCTTGTGCAACGATATCAGCAGGTCGCAGCAACCGCTGCTTTCCCCTGGACCGCAACCATTTCAATTGCAGCCTTAGACGTCACCATCGATCTTGGACAGGCCATTGGTAAATCCGCCTTTGCAATCAAGAAGTTCTGGGTATCGTCTAAGAAAACGTCCGATTGGGAACAAAACCTATGTCTCGGATTTGACAAGATTGGAGTTGACTGTACTGGACGTTTGAGCGGCTTTGTAGCTCTCCAAGATTTCCGCTTACGCACTTCTATTCAATGGCCAAAACGAGAAGAAGCTCTGAACGAGACGCCCATGATTCAAGCTTCTATAAGCTTCAACGCATTCCGGGTCAAGGCGGCCTTTGATTACCAGGCTTTCTTGGTTGCTGACATTACATCGCTCGAGTTCCTCATGTACAATGTCCGTGAGAGTCTGGATGGAAGTGGAGATAGATTGGTTGCGATCTTTGACGGTGACTCTGTCCAAATCTTTGGAACAACAACCTCGGCGGCTCAGGGCATTGCACTGTGGCAGGCCGTTCAGAAACTTGTCCAAGAAAGGAAAGAGAGCTTCCAGGGCTCGCTGAAGGAGATTGAGAAGTTTATGAAGAGGAGATCAATGTCGACATCTCGAAGCACGATCCATCAAGTCGAACAAACACCAAAATTGAAGGAGGAGGACACACTTTCAAAGTCACCTATATCTCTCGACACAGATGTTGTGGTGACACTCAAGGCACTAAACCTGGGCGTGTTCCCCAGCACGTTTTCAGATCACCAAGTGTTCAAGGTGGAGGCGCTCAATGCATATGCCCGCTTTGCTGCAAGCATGGAGCAAAGACGCATTCATAGTATCCTGAGGATGATGTTGGGCCAGCTTCGGATCGGCCTGGCTGGCGTTCGCAATGTTGAGGCCCCAAAGACTCTGAGCGAGATCTCCGTTGAAGACGTTGTTCAGCGTGCAACGGGATCCAGAGGAGGAACCATCCTCAACGTCCCCCAAGTATCAGCAGTGATGGAGACATGGCAGAAGCCTAGGTCGAACGAGATTAGCTATATCTTCAAGAGTGCATTCGAAGGAAAAGTGGAAGTTGGCTGGAATTTCTCGCGTGTGAGCTACATCCGAGGGATGTTTGCAAACCATGCAAAGGCGCTCGAGCAAGTCTGGGGTAAGGAGATACCTCTGACCGCAGTCAAAATCAGAGGAGTGCCAGGCGCGGAAGAGACAGACGGAGAACAGCAAAAGATCACAGCAGAGATCGATGTACCAATGTCTAAGTACGACTATGTGGCACTGGAGCCTCCCATTATTGAGACGCCGCAGCTTCGGGATATGGGTGAGGCAACACCGCCCCTGGAATGGATTGGCCTACATCGCGATCGATTACCAAACTTGACACATCAGATTGTCATTGTGTCACTTCTTGAGTTGGCCGGCGAGGTCGAGGACGCATACGCTCGCATCTTAGGCTCGTCGTGAGATCTGCCATGGTGATGGCAAAGGATGATATTTGAAATACTGGGCGGCGAGTGAGTCACTCGGTAATAGTAAGCAGCATGATGAGCAAGCGAGGCGTTACGGGAGGCATCGGACAATTGCAGAAAGGGATTCCGTTCGTCAAGTTCATGTTTGAGTTTATCAAACATAATGCATTTGGATACATTTAGATTTTGTACTGTTTGGATGTTTCATCATTTTGAAAACGAATACTTGCGCATTTATCGGTTGAACATCATCAATAGTAATGGATACCTGAGGGCACAGGAAGGATAGAAAATTCGATGCATGCAAAAGAAAACGCGATATCATTGGTCAGCCTGATGCTGAGCACAATGTAGTAGCTGTATGGTTGTCAACAATACTGCGGAATTTTTATCTTTGGAGTAGATAAGGTAAAGAAGTTTTTGGTTTATATTTGATATGTACTGATCCGATTCTCTCTTGGGGAAATCTGGTAATATCAGTTCTTCACTACAGCATCACCAGGTGATCCTACGGGTTCCGGTCTAGCCTTCTAGTCTGCAAAGGCGGGTCTAGCAGACTCACATCCGAGAGAGCTTGTGGAATCCTCCAATGAGAGCTTACCTGGAAGCTCTTACGAGGAATCAGCTTTTCTATCCGTATGGTCTGAGAAAATGAGACGATGATTGATAAGGGTACGGTAGATCACCAACTGCGCATGTATCGTCTCAGTAAATCCCCACCGAGAAAATACAAGGTCATAAGGGCTGTGGGTTGTACAGTACCTCCCAGTGGGCGAAGAGGGGGTTTCCCGTAAAGGTATGGACGGGATGAAGTGTGTGGGAGGCCTGGAGGCGTAACGTTAGAGCTCTCTCTAGGTTCCCTTCTCTTCAGCTCAAGCTACAGCCCACTTCGGATATTTGTAGCCTTTTGCGGCGATGAAAGAACAAGAGTCAAAAACGCCAAAAAAGAAGGGTCCGTAAGTGATAAATCACAAAGTTGATGTCTCTGGTGACGAAAGTGCTGTACCTGATGACTAGTAACCTAGGTACCTATAAGCCACTGTAGAACTGACTTACAGTAGTAGTAACGTGCAGGGCATGCACGTCATAGGGAGTCACTTGTATGTACGGAGTAACCGACTCGAATATGTAGAGGGGAGGGGAGACTCAGTTTCAACTTTCAAGCTGGGCCCACGGATAATCCCCCTCCATCAGGTTGTCTCGTCCTTTGGTTAGCATGGGTGATTATATGCTTGAGCTTATGCAATTTGACAAGACACCCACGTATTCTCGCAGTTGTCGCAGTGTGGGTTCCCCAGAAATAAGGGCAGTTCTATACGATGAATCATCCGGTAAGACAATGAAAGAAAACGCAAATAAATCCCCTTCCATCATGAGTGAGCTCTTGAGGAAGAGGAGGGAGGGGGAGGGGCAAGCTCCAGGGTTTTCGGTGGTGACTAAGCGTATTCCATGGGCAAAGAATCGTGCCAGGGTTGTTGCCCTCTACGATCAACCCAATTTCCCATCTTGTGCGGCCGTGACTGTGGCAATTGATCCATACCTTGCCTGGCAGCCGAGAGCTAAGCTGGGTAATTATCTCAAGCTCCCGTCAATGGATATGGATGGGAGGACATGATGCCCGCTCAGCAGACAGAATTTTAGCGGACTCCTGGGCCTATCGTGACCAAGCCCAACCCCTCCCACGAGGGCCTGGAGCGCCTGTTCCTTCAGCGGGTGGCAGAAAACAACTGTGTAGCGGGGTCCTCTTGAGCGGTTGTTGCCCCACCAAAAATGTGAAAAGCCCACTGTCCAAATTTTTTTTCTTTCGTGCTTTAGTGGGGATGCCCTCCGCTAAGTGGTGGGCTGGGTGGTCCAACCTTGCTGCCCGTAGGCTTCTCGCCGAATGAATCTTGAGGTGCCCAAACCTACCTTACCTTACTCCTCCCCGCTCAAAACTCTTCCCTTTCTTCCCTCCCTCTTTCTCCTCCTCCAAACCTTCTCTCGCCAAAAGGGACGCATAAAGAGTGACAGTGGTTCTCCTCCGGAACTGTCTCTCTTCCATCGTCACTTGAATCGTTGCCTTCTTTCTCTTTGACGGCAATCGCTTCTTGCTTCTTCCCTTTTTCTGCGGCTCAGATCGCGGGGTGAAAACTTCAACCCCGCTCTGTTCCCACATCAAACAACTTCGACTTTTGACATACACATAGTCAGGTCATCCAGACAATACCGCCAAGATGGTTAAGTAAGTAGCATCGAATCTATCATCGTATACCTGTCGCCGGCATCGCCTTTTCATCGTCGACCTCATCAACCTCTTCTCCTGCGCCATCTTCCATGATGGCAATACCCCTCCAGCTGCACCATACCCCGCTCGGACTTAAGCCGTCCGTCCTTCCACGACCATGAGCTAACCACGATGCCTTCACTCACAATAGCTTCACGATCGACGAGATCCGGCAGCTTATGGACAAGCCTACCAATGTCCGTAACATGTCCGTTATTGCCCACGTCGACCACGGCAAGTCTACCCTGACCGACTCTCTTCTCGCCAAGGCCGGTATCATTTCCACCGCCAAGGCTGGTGATGCCCGAGCCACAGATACTCGTGCCGACGAACAGGAACGTGGTATCACCATCAAGTCTACTGCCATCTCTCTGTATGGTCAGCTTGGTGAGGATGACGACGTTGCCGACATTGTTGGCCAAAAGACCGACGGAAAGGACTTCTTGATCAACCTCATTGATTCTCCCGGTCACGTTGATTTCTCTTCTGAGGTTACCGCTGCTCTCCGTGTTACTGATGGTGCTCTTGTTGTCGTCGACACCGTCGAGGGTGTCTGTGTCCAGACCGAGACTGTCCTCCGACAGGCCCTTGGTGAGCGCATCAAGCCCGTCATCATCATCAACAAGGTCGACCGTGCTCTTCTCGAGCTTCAGGTCTCCAAGGAGGATCTGTACCAGTCCTTCTCCCGAACCATCGAGTCCGTCAACGTCATCATTTCTACCTACCTTGACAAGTCTATTGGTGACATCCAGGTCTACCCCGACAAGGGTACCGTTGCCTTCGGCTCCGGTCTGCACGGCTGGGCTTTCACCGTCCGACAGTTCGCTGTCCGATACGCCAAGAAGTTCGGTGTTGACAAGAACAAGATGATGGAGCGTCTATGGGGCGACAACTACTTCAACCCCAAGACCAAGAAGTGGACCAAGAACGGCACCTACGAGGGTAAGCAGCTCGAGCGTGCCTTCAACCAGTTCATCCTCGACCCCATCTTCAAGATCTTCTCCGCTGTTATGAACTTCAAGAAGGAGGAGATCGCCACTCTCCTCGAGAAGCTCAACCTTAAGCTTCCCGCTGAGGACCGTGAGAAGGAGGGCAAGCAGCTTCTCAAGGCTGTCATGCGAACTTTCCTTCCCGCTGCCGACTCTCTCCTCGAGATGATGATTCTCCACCTTCCTTCTCCCGCCACTGCCCAGAAGTACCGTGCTGAGACTCTGTACGAGGGTCCCCCCGATGACGAGGCCGCCATTGGTATCCGTGACTGTGACCCCAAGGGTCCTCTTATGCTTTACGTCTCCAAGATGGTGCCCACCTCCGATAAGGGTCGATTCTACGCCTTCGGTCGTGTCTTCTCCGGTACCGTCCGATCCGGTCTTAAGGTCCGCATCCAGGGTCCCAACTACGTCCCTGGCAAGAAGGAGGATCTCTTCATCAAGGCTATTCAGCGTACTGTCCTGATGATGGGTGGCAAGGTCGAGCCCATTGACGACATGCCTGCCGGTAACATTGTCGGTCTGGTCGGTATCGATCAGTTCCTTCTCAAGTCTGGTACCCTCACCACCAGCGAGACCGCCCACAACCTCAAGGTCATGAAGTTCTCCGTCTCCCCCGTCGTCCAGCGTTCCGTCCAGGTCAAGAACGCTCAGGATCTCCCCAAGCTTGTTGAGGGTCTCAAGCGTCTCTCCAAGTCCGATCCTTGTGTGTTGACCATGACCTCCGAGTCTGGTGAGCACGTTGTCGCCGGTGCCGGTGAGCTCCATCTCGAGATTTGCCTCAAGGATCTTGAGGAGGATCACGCCGGTGTTCCCCTGATCATCTCCGACCCCGTCGTCCAGTACCGTGAAACCGTTACTGCCAAGTCCAGCATTACTGCTCTGTCCAAGTCTCCCAACAAGCACAACCGTCTGTACA
Source organism: Fusarium pseudonygamai (assembly GCA_013186785.1). Classification (NCBI taxonomy): domain Eukaryota; kingdom Fungi; phylum Ascomycota; class Sordariomycetes; order Hypocreales; family Nectriaceae; genus Fusarium; species Fusarium pseudonygamai. The sequence continues at coordinate 49,331 of JAAQRH010000612.1, read as the reverse complement.
TGGTTGCTGAGCCTATCGAGGAGGAGCTTTCTCTTGCCATCGAGTCTGGCAAGGTCAGCGCCCGTGACGATTTCAAGGCCCGTGCTCGTGTCCTTGCTGACGACTTCGGCTGGGATGTCACCGACGCCCGAAAGATCTGGACCTTTGGTCCTGACGGCACTGGTGCTAACCTGTTGGTCGACCAGACCAAGGCCGTTCAGTACCTCAACGAAATCAAGGATTCCGTTGTCTCCGGTTTCCAGTGGGCCACCCGTGAGGGTCCCGTTGCTGAGGAGCCCATGCGATCTTGCCGCTTCAACATTCTCGATGTTACCCTCCACGCTGATGCTATTCACCGTGGTGGTGGTCAGATCATCCCTACTGCCCGTCGTGTCCTGTACGCCGCCTCTCTTCTCGCCGAGCCCGCTCTTCTCGAGCCCGTGTACCTTGTCGAGATTCAGGTCCCTGAGCAGGCCATGGGTGGTGTTTACGGTGTCCTTACCCGACGACGTGGTCACGTCTTCAGCGAGGAGCAGCGACCTGGTACTCCTCTGTTCAACATCAAGGCCTACCTCCCCATTCTCGAGTCTTTCGGCTTCAACGGAGATCTCCGACAGGCCACCTCCGGACAGGCTTTCCCCCAGTCCGTCTTCGACCACTGGCAGATCCTCCCCGGTGGCTCTCCCCTCGATTCCACCACCAAGGTCGGACAAATCGTCACCGCCATGCGAAAGCGCAAGGGTGTCAAGGAGCTCGTTCCTGGTGTCGAGAACGTAAGTCTAATATCCGAGTCCGGTGACCTAGGAGATATGCTAACATGTCATGAATAGTACTACGACAAGCTGTAAACGGCTTTTTTTTAATGCGCCGAACGAACCACGAAGCGTGCCGAGTTGGACACGCAAGATTAATCGGCTGGTAACGAAGATTTGGGACGCATGTCAAATTCCACGGAGGAGCTCCTTGATGATCTCAGGAGCAGCATGCTGAGCGGAAACCAAAAGAAAAGTCGAGTGGCTGGGTTGAAGCTGAATGTCAAGGAGAAGCTCAATTCGGCTTTTTTGTAGTTATGTCGTATCTGATGAGTTGAAACACGTTAGATTGAAGTTCATATGAAGGAAGCCCTTTTCTTGTTGTGAAGTCAAGACCAAGGTACAAGTAAGTTGACCTGGATTAGTAGGAAACTGTAGTTCAGCGGAGAAACCGGAGAATTACTTGCTATAACTACAGGATGATCAAAATCGACTTGAGATTTTGTTGATATACGATTTGAGGCATATGGTTTACTACTGGAAATGTTAAGGATAGGTCTCATTAAAAAGTGGAACGAATCTAATGTATAGAGCTCTATTTTGACTCTTGACTGATTGCCTGTAACTACCTACCTATGTCATATCAGAGCTATCCAATTTTTGACAATTGATTGAAATATTCACATGAGCACGACCTTTCCTAGCACTTGTCTAGCGCATTATAAATCTTTCTTGTTTGATCTTATTGAGACTTATTATATATGAAATTGATACCCGTGATCTCACTGCCTGACCTGTCACAATACAACGAAAGGCCCCAACCGCCCATGACCCAAAAAATTCAGCCTCCAGCCTCAGAACGTCAACCAAACATACCTACGTACCTGACCTACCCTTGCCCTTTGTCTCGGGCGCATTCTGGCGGCTACTATTAACGGAGCGGCCGCGTCGTTTGTACAATGCTGTTCTCTGAAGAAGATGCGCCTCTACTCAAGGCGTGGATAGTCAAGCGCATCGAGGATACGTCCGTAGCCTCATTTTCCCCTTGCGGTGCTCGAACGGCTCGCAGAATTGCAGACTCCGCTAACATATACAATAGCTCCGACGCCGACGCCGATGTCCTAGCCGAGTACGTTATCGCTCTTCTCAAGCACGATGGCGACGCAGACGCGGTACGAAAACTATGCGAACAGGAGATTCCTGACTTCCTAAGCGAAGGTGCGCATTGCTACTCTCACGTTTGGGACCATTGTCCACAGAAACTGACAGCAAGTCCATTCCACAGACCCCAAAGCTTTCCTCGACGACGTCTTCCAAGCAATCGCGTACAGATCCTACCTCCCAGGGGCTCCTCCAGCTCCAAAGATCGGAGTTGGACCAGTACAGCAACCTTTGGCCGACAGCACGACGCCGAATGGCTCAAGAAAGAGAGGTTTCTACGATCGTGAAGAATACGACCCGCAAGATGGATACGACAGTTTCAACCGTGACGGGCGTGTGCAGAAGCAACCCCGTCGAGGTGGACGTGGAGGCCGAGGCGACGACATGAGGGGAGGACGGCCTGGCGCACCCACGTATAGTCTTCCTCCGCGACCCGACATGCCTTTCGATCCGAAAGTCATGGAGGCGTTCCTGCAGATGGGTTCGATGGGGATGTCATACCCGGGCATGCCAAACTTTCCGCAGCAAGGCTTTGGTGGTGGTCGGGGTCAACCCCGGAGAAGGGGTCGATGTCGTGATTTTGACACCAAGGGTTTCTGTTCGCGTGGGAGCACATGCCCATATGACCATGGCAACGAGTCGATATTCGTACCCCCAGGTACCGACACCGGTAAGTTTGGTATCACTTGTTTGTTTTGTTTGCTCGTCTAATACAAGCTCGGGTAGAGTACGACCCAAGTGATCCGTTTGCCATATTAGCAAACGCCCCAAATAGCATGAATCCTTGGACTTTCCCACCCGATGGGGCCCGAGGCGGTCGAGGAGGTCGTCGGAACCGTGGCGCTAAGAAGGGCGGCTCGCGAGCTCCTTTCTCCGCCGAAGGGCCTAACTATGACCGTACGAAGAGTACCATTGTTGTCGAAAATATCCCAGAAGAATCCTTCAGCGAGGAGCAAGTACGGGAGTTCTTCTCACAGTTTGGCAATATCCAGGAGATATCGATGCAGCCATACAAGCACCTCGCGATTGTTAAGTACGATAAATGGGGTTCGGCAAATGCAGCATATCAATCACCCAAAGTGATATTCGACAACAGGTTCGTCAAGGTGTTTTGGTACAAAGACAAGACCGACACACTACCAGCATCGGCTCCTTTACAAGCGGGCAATTGGTCGGGCGACCCAATGGCTGCAGAAGATGGCGAGGTCGAACCAGAAATAGATATGGAAGAGTTCCAGCGAAAGCAACAAGAAGAGCAAAAGAAGCACCAAGAGCGCGAGGCTCAGCGCGCCAAGATAGAGCAGGAGCGCCAGGAGGTAGTAAAGAAGCATCAAGAACTCCTCGCCCGCCACCGAGAGGAAAATGAGAAGCTACAGGCAAAACTCGCCAGTCAAAGAGGCGAGGATGGCGATGCCAATTCGTCAGGTACAAGTATGCTACGCGCGAAGCTTGCGGCCCTCGAACAAGAGGCAAAGATGCTCGGTCTAGATCCCGATGCCGGGGAGGAATCAAACTCATCATGGGCTCCCCGAGGTGGGTATCGGGGTCGAGGCAGCTTTCGCGCTCGTGGACGAGGAAGGGGAAGCTTCAGGGGCCGTGGAGGAGGAAGCATGCACGCAGCTTATGCGCAATACTCCATTGACAACCGGCCCAAAAAGCTCGCCATCACAGGTGTTGACTTTACAGCGCCTGATAAGGATGAGAACCTACGCCATTTTCTCTTGGTACGTTTAACATGCCTCCTTTTTCCAGGTCTCATATCGCTGACATACTAAACAGAACCTCGGCGAGTTCGAGTCTGTCGATACAGCTCCTGAAACCACACACGTCTCTTTCCAAGATCGCAAAACAGCAGAGAAGTTCTACTATAGTTTGAATGGTAAGGAACTGCCTGGCGTTGAGGGGCGTCTCGAGCTTGCGTGGGTGAATACACCTCTGCCGCCTGTCAAGACCCTTGGCAATGATGACGTGCCCAGGCATGGTGTAGAGGACGATGCTATGGCGGACTTCGATGAGCAGCCTATACGGGAGAAGAGCGCAGAACCACAGCGGGAAGAAAGGGCGGTGAATATGGATTATGAAGTGGCTGAGGAAGATGCATGGTGATAGCTAAGGAATTTAATTGCATAGCCCGTTTGACGATAATATTCTTATCGTATACAACACAATCCCAGATTTGGTCGAAGAAAGGATAAGGATGGACTTTGGACACTTCACTCAAGTCACTCAAAGGGGCGGTATGGGAGAGCGCAAAGTATCATCGTAGCCCAATATCGGGACTAGATATCAAATCAATTGTTGGTTCCGAGCATCAGCAATGTCTAGCTGTTGCTTGAGCCCATCATGATAGCCAAACTTTGCCTTTAATCTTTTCCATATTCCCCATCATCACCCACTCTGTATAAAATTTCTTCCCGTTCGTTGGGAAAGAAGAAAAGTTAAAAACATAGAAAGAAAGAAATCAAATTCAGTCATGCATTCGTCCATCCATAAGGCCTTGCTGGCGGGGTATCGTTGAGATATAGAACAAGCAAAGCAAGCCCCCAAAACATAAAGTCGTCTGCGCCCGCCGGGTGATTTTTCGTATCTTGCGCCTTTTTAAAATGCTGCCCCCGTGTCCTTGGTAACTTTTTGTTGAAAAAGACACCTCGGTGATGCTATTATACCTAAACCCGAAAATCAAAAAAAAGAAATCAAAGGAAGAAAAAAAGCAGTGGTCGTTAAAGTTGAGGAAATGCACAGCAACGCCCCGATGATGCATACTTGCAATCACTCTGCAATCATAACAAAGATTTACTTTGGTCAGGATGCTGGGCATCTTGGTAAACCATTACACCGGGTACCACTGTGTGAGAACATCTAGTTCGCAACTGTAGTGGCTGTAGTACCGTTGGCAATAGGTTCAGTACCTACGGCGCCGTTACCTACAGACTCAGTCAAAGGAGTCGCAGGAGTGGTGAGATCCTTGACCTCGAGGCCCTTCAAAAGCTCGAAGATGGTTTTGTTGTCGTGGAAATCGTTGTTCACTACCATGGTTAGCATGATTTCAGAGTTGGTTTTGGAACCTCTTGACTCACCAATGTTGACGAGGTACCAGTCATTCATGACACCCTCAAGCAGAGCTCGGCTAGGCGAGCTCATGTCATAACAGTGAGCCCAATCAACACCCAGTCGGAATGCTTCGTCCTTCCATGCAAGGAAACTGATGCTCTCGACAATGGTTGGCTGCACAATCTCCTTTCCAGGGAAGACACCCCATGTCACTGCGTTGGGGCCATCAGATATCACATTAGATCGGAGCTCGCCGTCCTTAGTCACAGCGTAGTAGGTCAGATCAGGGTGGTTCTCAATGCGAGTGATCATCTTGTCAAAGACATCGGGGTGCACCAGCAACTCAAGGTATGACTTCTGGTAGACATAACCGTTGTCGGGGCCCCAGCCGTGGACCGGGTGAGAGGACTTGACGCCATTGACAGCAGGCTGAGAATTCACAGTCAACAATCCTCGCTTGTTCAGCTCAATAAGCTCCTCTCGAATCTCATCAGCCTCAGTGGTAAGAGGTGCCTCACTCCATGGCAGAGACTCGATCTCATTTTGGAGATATCGGACGAAAAGTTGAGCAATATCCTGAATGGTCTTGGGCTCGCCCCATTTCTTGCGATTGGCCTCGTTAGTACCAGTCAAACCAATGCCGTAAGCATCCAGCTCTCCGAAAGCAGGAGAGCGAGAATCACCCCATCGACCGTTGGGGAACTCGTCCCAATCCTGTGTGCGAATAACATAAGACTTGTTGCGGTTTCTCCAAAAAATGGGCCGAACATCCTCCTCGCGGCGGCCAAGTCCTTTGGACTGTTTCCAGGGGAGAGCCTGTTGAAGAGGACGCTCAGCGCAAGGAGCCCATTGGAGCTCCTCAAGTAACATGCGTGTAGCCTGGGCGAGGTTCATAGTATAGAAGTGAAGGTGATGAATCCCGTTGGCGAGCAACTTTCGGCACATGTTGGCAACCAGGGTCTTTCCGATGTTTCTGACAGCAACATCGTCGTTCTTAACAGGCTCAAGTGCATCGAGCCATTCCTGAGGGATCTTGGCCTGCATATGGTTTGCTCGTCGAAGGAAGCTGGCATATGTAGCGATAGGCATGATACCGGGGAGGATAGGGATAGTGATGCCACGCTCACGAACACGCTTCACCCAGCGAATGAAGTTATCAGCATCATAGAACATCTGTGTGACAATGAAACTGGCGCCCATGTCAACCTTCTCCTTGAGATGGTCAAGTAATTCGTCCTCATTCTTGTTGTCATCGGAACCCTCAGGATAACCAGCAACACCGATGTCGAAGTGGTTGCCGTAGGTATCGCGGATGTGTTTGACGAGATCACGGGCATACTGAAAGCCTCCGTCCGCAGCGGTCCACTTGTCTTGAGCTCGCGGGGGATCACCACGTAGGGCCAGAATGTTGGTGCACCCGGCTTTGTACGCTTTAAGAAGGGCATCGTTGACCTTCTCAACACCCATGTCAGTGCAGGTCAGATGCATGCAAGTTTCGAGGCCGTAGACAGCTTGAGCCTGGAGTACCATCTCGCAAGTGAGCTCGGCAATTCTACCACCAGCACCCCATGTGATGTCGATGAACTTGGGACCCAGGTTGTACATGCGATCCATACGGTCGTAAAGGTTCTGAACACCTTGGGCGGTCTTGGGAGGGAAGTACTCGAAAGAGAAGGAGGGCTGGCCGCTCCTCTCGGCGTCGTTGAGCATGTCCTTGATATGCATGGTGAAATCGGTTGGCGAGGGACTGTTCGACTATGTAATTTATGACGAGTGTATGTATATTTGACCAGAGAACAATGTTGATTCGTTACGAAGGAAGAGTTGGGCGTGATGGTCGTGGCGGGTCGAAGCTTGGATCAGAGAGCTGGAGTATGGGGAGATTGTGGGGGAGGGGAACTGTAGCGACGACTGACAAGGAATCCTGTGTTAGCAATTTCAGTTACAGATTAAGAAGAGAGGTATTGCGGCGATGCTGGTATAAACTAACGTATATTGTACTGATTGAAGCCCGGTTCTGAGGTTTTGCGCTGCAACTCCAGACGAGGCGGTGGAAACGATGATCTGTATTGACCTTTCGATTTCCCTCTCTCAATCCGTTGGACGAGAAGCAGCAGCAGGCGGTTAATGGTTTACGTGGTACCAGGATCCAACTTGACAAATGACAGCCAATTCTATTTGAAGAACGAAGAAGAGATTATATATTGAGCGACAGATGGTGAGTAGAAAAGAAAGAGGGAGAGAGAGGGAAGAAAGAGAGAAGAAAGAAAACCGAGTACGGTCAGAAAAGCGTTCCACGTCGTTCCTTCCTTCTAACTTAACTAATTGTCCAGGAAATTTCTCCTCTCCCCCGCCGAGGGCCTCTAATAAGATGCCCCTCCTTCCTCCAGAAACTCCCCAGTGGGGTTCCGTTTTTACCTCCGATGCATGAATCGTGTCTGCTCATTGGCGGATGCAGATGCGTTCATTTGATCTCAGCGCCGTTCCCGGGCATCGGAAGCCGAGAGGCTCAGGGGATCTCAGGGCATCGAACCAGTGAGGATGCCGCTGGAGCTGCTCCAGGCTAACGATGGAAGTGAGCTTCCAAACGTTAGGTTGCAATTTTTTAAGCTCAAGAACTCAGAGTCATAAATCGACGCTCACCTCCACTTGATACTACCTATGTAGATACCCAGAGCGGCCGTTGAATTGGTTTCCATTGTACTCGGCTGCGCCTCTTTTGATCGGTGAGAAACCCAGGACAATGGGGCGCGCGGTAACATCTGCAATGAGCCTGGAAACTGTGGACTTGATGGGTTCTGTTTGGCTGAAGCAGTTCACGACATCCCACTCTGCTTCGACTTACAGCGTGCGGTTTGCAGCCATCTTCCGAGAGGTCCTGCCAATGATCTCTGAGGTACTTGTATGTCTCCTCTCTCCCCCAACGTCAACGTCGAGGGGGTCCCCTGCTGCGGAGCAAGGGTCCAGCAAATGGACGAATCATCACCCAAGGACCCTTATGACCCCTCCGTCATGATGCTGAGCTACCCTCGGGAGGCAAGAAAACAGCGAACCTTAATGTGGGGTGCCAAAATAAACTCATTAAAAGCTATCCTAAGCTTAGACTATATTACCTAAGTCTTTTTGTCATTTAGGATCGAGGTTCTGTGTTTTCTTTCCTCCCCTAGGCTACCACCTAACGTTAGTGGTGTCACTGTCAGACCGGTGAGCGAACCTAGAGGTCCAAAACCCTACTTTAACAACGATTGATCTAACCATCAAAGCTCCCCCTAGATGTCTACTGTTCTTTGGGTTGATCAATGTCCTCAAATTATAGTGGACGTGCGAGGGTTATCGAGAAGAGTATATGGGTCTATGCGGATAGGTAGAAGGCTGTGGAACCTTGGGCTTACATGTTCATCTTTCAATCCTGCTCAATTAACTTTAACGTCATCAAATAGATACATTTCGCTACTCTATAGTCTTACAGGTCTCTTAATATCCATAGAATGTCTGTACATACTGCCTACCAACTAACAACTTGAGTGGCACATCATGATGCTCCAGTTGTAGTAGATGATGTACTTGCAGTCGGGCTCGAACCAGGACTTCCACTTTTCAATAGCAGTGGCGGCGCTCCCCTTGCCCTTCGCCAACGGTTACTTGTGCTGATGATGCTGTTGTCAAACAAAAACCACCATCTCTCAAACATAACCTGCCCCAGCTCCCAGTTACCTGGATCGTATGGATCGTCACCATAAATTCTAACTCCCTCGGCTGTATCCTCAACATCATAGGCAAAGTTGACGATCGCCAATGCCCCTTGGGCTCGTGGTGGCCGTAACTCGTCGGGCAATGACAAGATGAAGATGGCACGCTCTCTGACACCTGGCCAAGGCAGAAGGTCAATCACTGGATGGTGCGGTATCGCAACTTGCGACGGAGTAGGCTGCCATGATGGGGGCAGTAGAGATGCTGGAGTTGCGGTCCCTGTGTTGAATGCCGAGTTGCCCCCCAAATCCCAAAGGTCTGGCTTCAGGTTCAGACGGTCTGCTATTCGCATAACAGCCTTGAGAAGTGTGAGTTGTAGTAGGGGTAGTTGATAGCTATCAGGAAACGTCTGCCCTTCCGATGACGGGGGTGAAGAGCTGAGTGATGATGACTCAATAAACATTGTCATATCGGCTCCGGCAAAATCTGCAGACAAGTCATGATGAGTATTTGTTACCGAATTTCCCCTGGTATTGTCTTCGTGTAAGTATCTGGGTACTGTATTTGGGTCTGGAAGAATAGGCGCAAATGCCAAATCTTGGAGGGGGTCTCCGAGGGGGTTCCAAGATGTCAGATTGAGATCAAACCCAGCCAATATGTCAGCATCTGTCGTGGGAGGGATTGACAGGTTGGGTTCTGGAATTGTGAATTCCAGACTGCTCTGCAGAGTCGGAGTTTCATACACATCGTCTTTTGGTACTCTGCCTTCGGGGTTTGGAACTGTTTCGTCCTGAGGTTCGGAATTTTGAGACAGATTGCTACCAGCTGACTTGGTCTTAAGACGATCTAGCCGTTTCTTTTCACCTATATAACTGTCAGATCTCAAGCTTGCTTGGTTACAGGAAAGTGACGACTCACGATATCTTCTCTGTGCAAGAACGTTCAAAACTCGTTTCCTCTCCGCGGCATCTTCATCAATGTTGGGAACATCAAGAGCAGGTGGCTTCTTATACGCTCGTTGCCGCGTTCGAGGGCGATTCGTCAACATTGCGATTGGTTCTTTTATTCAGCTTTGTATTCTCGGAACTTGTGTATGCGAGTAGAAGCCGATTTCAGTCATAAATCCTGCCAGCCACGAGAATAATTGAAAAGTTTCCCGGTCAAGAAGTGGTAGAAACCTGTTGCTTTTCAAGTCATGAACGATGGCGTTCGTGATCTCCACCAAGCATAACGCGTAGGAATAAGCTAGCCGATGCACTGTCTTAGCATAACGGATAACAAAAACCTCTAGCCCCGGCTAAAGCCCCGCGACTCCTCGGTATATCCCATCGCAGCGGAGCTCAACATCTGGTTATTACTGTGCACTGAACACTGTGTCATAATCCCCAACGTTGGTCCGACTTCATGCTAACTTAGTCCATGGTATTTCTCGGATTCCATCCTAACTCTTTGCTCTTTATAATTTCGGATTGTTTTCTTTCCTTTCATCAGCTCATATATTCAAGAAATTTGTCGCGGATACTCTACCTATAAGAGCCATTATCTGTCCATTAGATGAGTGGGTAATCGATTCGAGATATTTCGTGAGTGGAAGGTATCGTTTTACATGTGGCAGAGGAAGCGCCCAGTGTCTCTTTGGGTTTCGGCTCACTTGTTATCCTTTGAAGTTAGAAAGAATATCAAAGGGGGAATTGCCCTTTTTGTACGTTTCGATCTGTTGGAAACCCACTGTAGCATAACCTAGAAACATAACGCGAGAGCGCATGAAAAGGTCGTTTGAGTTAATTGCAGCTGTGTTATCTTGACATGAAAATTCACAAATAGAGATTCCATCAGAGCAGCCACGATATGGCAATGAGAAACTGCTGTTTGTAGGACCTGGAGTGCTCTCAGCCATGTCATGCCATCAAATAGAGGAGATTACCCTACGCCGAGCTCATGAACCTAGGTAGTTAATTCTATCGAAATACTCCGGCAACATCTAATCTTGATTTATGAAAACACGTAAGTAATTATGAAATATTAGAATGTCGTCATTTTGTTTCTAAAAAACTAGAATAAGCGTGTTCGGCCAAGAATACTCTTTGTGATAGTCATCATTGTTCGTTCTCTCGTGGCATGGAAGATATTGGCTGATGGGCAGCCTAACCTCACCGCCTCCAAACTCGGGTTACCAAAGGTGCAATGGTTCTATGTGACTCCTTACAATTTTTCCGTGCAGTGTTGCTACAGAGACATTGATCGCCTCGCTGAACTGCGCGCAAGCGTGCTGTACAGTTGCACTATCTCGTATCTGTCTGCCTTCTTAAGATAACCAAGAACCTTTGAGGACCAACTGAGGCACATGACGATGCAAGGTGCCATCTTACCCATTAAAATCCGACTCGGGGACCACGGCAGTGGGCTTGATGTGTGTGGAGTGGTTGAAGCTGATGCCGTGCAACCAGCAACGCCAGAGATAGCTGCTGGGTGGAGTGGCTACCGGCCGGGAGTTGCGACGGATGGCTGCATTGAATCATGCTGTGTATGCTAACAGAGTCCTTTTCGTACCAAGATCGGTGTTGACTCGAAGAAACCTACTTGGCTGACCGAATCCGCCTTTTCTTGCATCCCTCCAAAGCCAAGGATGTGATGGGTGAAGGAGGTAGCGCAACGGGCAATGCAACGGGCAATTTCAAGCCAAATCCTCCGTCGTGAGAGAGAGAGAGAGAGAGAGAGAGACAGTATCACGCTATTGCCCGTATATGCTACCAAGCATAAGAACACTCGTATATACGGGATGAGGTGCCGGAGTCCGTTGTGACAGATATTTCCTGTTTAGGCAATCATTGTGGAGTCCCGTTCCGTCCGCCTCCGTTGCCGGCTCCGGGCATCTGCTCCAAGGCCGATCACGTTGGAAGCTGATATGCATAAATGTAAGAATGCTTCTATTTTAAAACACGTATACGAAGCATTGAGTTTCATGTCGATCCCTTGATGTCGAGGTTGATCTTAAGCAGCGCCGGTTTGTTTAGCCTGCCATCGACGTCAGGGACGGCCGATCAGTGATGTACGTTGAGCGATCCAGCGGCTTCCACGCGGTGGATGTTACTGGCATACGGCAGACGCTTGCATGAGAGCAATCAAGATAACGTGGTATATGTCTTTAGAAAGCCAAAATCGGCACTTGGTGCGAATTACTCATGTCCCGTGATGCAATGAGCAACGTGGGAGTCCGACGAAGGCGAGACCGCTATTCTGACAATTCCAAGCAAACGGTTGAGCAGCAGACACGAGAGTTGCACAAGCTTCCTGAGGCCGGTAATACCGTCGATACAATCCTCTAGGAGACCAACCGCAGCTCCTTCTGGGCCCGGTTGTTTGTTTACTAGTAATACAAGCCACCTGCAAGTTGACAGTAATTTTGGACGCCCGATGGGCCGAATTTGTATCACGGGTTGGCCGATGACTCCCGAAGGTCTTTGTCTGGGAGGTTGATTATGAGCTGACGAGTTGACCGAGTATCTTGATCAACACAACACAAGCAATCAATACGGCCGGTAACGGGTGAGAATTTGATACAATTGAATGAGTATGTTCGGGTTGAAGCTGCGGCGCTATCGCGGGGGCCAATGCCATCACGAGGCTTTGCGTGTCATACGTAGCTTTGTTGTAAAGAACGAAACCGAAAAATCATTAATGGCTTGCCGTAATAACCTCTGATACATAAAAAGCTGTATCCCAGACGTCAGCTGCTGTTAGTTCTCGATAAAACAATTCAGAGTATCCAGACCTATAAATTCTGATTGCACTCTTCTATTTTCACTCCTATCAACGCTCACTACCACCCAATCCTCAGGATGAAGATATCATTTGCACTTTTCGTCTTGTCGTTCTTCTACACGCACTGTCTCGCTGCCTCAGTTGACATGTGGTCTTCACCCCTCAAGGGGCGAGCTGCACTCAAGTACGAAGCCATCGAGCCTGAAGTTGTTAAGGCTCGCATTGATACTACTCCTGGCGAAAACAGTGAGGGGGGCCGAGAGTCTGGCATGGTAGGATGGAAGCGTTCTAAGCAGATTGCATTTACTAAACACATCTCAGGTTTACTTCTGCCGTGAGGAGAATTGGGGAGCTCCATGTTTCGCCTACCGTCCTGAACTTGAATATACATGCAACGAGCTAGGACCTGAGCTTAAAGGACACATGGGATCTGTTTTCGTTGATCCTGGCATGATCTGCCGTCTAGCTGGGTATGTTATATAAAGCGTATGTCTGTATGCGACTGACAAAGGAAGATTCAATAATGACCGATGTGCCCCGATCAAAATATTTGCCTGGCCCGAGACCCAGCACGGCTGGCCCGACCTATTTCATCAGAATGCTCCAGGAGGAGCTATCAAGCTCGGAGCTGCAACAACACACTTCACATGCGCTGAGTGTACCAATTGCGTTGAGAAATCTGGATAAGATAGGCGGAACATTGTGATTGGTGTCGTGGAAGAAATGGAAGTTTAAGGAGGGACAGATAATCGACCTGGGCATATTAATCTTGAGCAAGTGTAATCAAATTAATAGATTTAGTGAGAGTATTTCTTAGCTCATGAACTAGTAGTTCTTGTCCTCATGGAAGCTCATCTATTGTAGTTACCTTTACTCAATGCTTGTGATCCATATTGTCGTTACTCTTTGACAAGCCATATATATTGCAAAATAGTGCCTGCCCTTTCATCAAATCAGAAGGCTTCCGTAGCTCAGTTGGTTAGAGCGTCGTACTAATACTTCATTCCGAGTATCCGGTAATGCGAAGGTCTCAGGTTCAAGCCCTGGCGGGAGCAATCCCAGTGCCGTCTGATTCGTTTTTGCCGTCTGGAAGATCTAATATAGTTGTTAGCACAAGATGGTGACGTCTTTCTTTCTTGTTTTCCTGTATCGCTTTCTGTTAAGGCTTTCCCGAAAGGCAAGTAGACAATAAATAACATTTATACCTACCCCCTAAGTTATACCTTCGCTGTCAGTTACTAACTCGTGCTTACCTACCTAATGCAAGTACTTGCCTTGTATTTCTTATCTGCTACAGAGGTAGGAGCAACTGTCTGATGATGGCCTAGCTATTGCTTCACTTCCTCAACTAGATCTACTTTAAATTCCCTTTAGTATATATACATCAGACTCTCAACTGGCACACTTCGTCTTCTTTTCCCATCTTCAAAAACTCAACCCCATTTGAGACTTACCGCCCATCAGCTGATTTTATTAGTGATACATATATCATCACCATGAATCACACCTTTACACTTCCAGTCCGGCCCCGCCCTCTCGGCCTCAAATCAGGCGATGCACCAGACTCCTATAACAATAATACCATCTCAGGTACACAGCTGAACGAACTTAATGTACAAAAAAGAGCACCCCATACCCGGAAGAAACTGGAGGATCTAGAAAACATCAGGCCAGCAGCATCCTAGAGAGATCCCCGGCCGAATGAGCAATCTTTCCCCGAGGCTGAGGCACATCCGCATCCGAGCACTCGAACGAACTCCAGACAAGATGCATTTCTTCAGAATGGAGCTCTACTGCCAGTTACCCACCGCGACCACTTTCGTGAAGAAACCCAGCTGAACGATGCATCCGATAAACAAACCCGCAAACGATCAACGACTGATATCATTTCAGACCAGCTCTCTATCCTACAAATGGTGAGGGATAACGTGAGGCCTATGAGGTCACAAACTCCCTCTCCAGAGTCCGTTCATAGAGCTCCAAGGAGCACATCTTCATCATACCATGACCAAGGTACTGGATTTAATGATGTGCCATCACCAGCATCAGACACTCGCATGCCAAGCTTGGACCTGGGCGATTTGACGAAATACAGTCGCTTCAATGACAGGCTATCTGGCCTGAGATCTTCATCAAGCTCTTCTGTTGATGCGAGAGCTCTGAATCAAGGAAGCACCCACGGGGCAGGAGTTGATGAGACACCAGCTTTCGGGCACTTGCAACGACGACCCATCCAGTCCTACCACTCCTTTGAGATTGTATCAAGTTCCGAAGACCTACAGTCAAATGTGACGCCTGCTCAGAAGACCATGACGAGACAGCCTTCATTGAAAGACACTACCGGGTTTGGAAGCACTTACCCCCTGACACCAGTGAAGGCCCGAATCCGACACCAGATTGATAGCCCAGCAGAAGACCGGTACTCAGAAAGTCCTAGCCCGTCAACCAAACCGCCACAGGTGGAAAGAAGAAGCAAGAGAAAATCCTCTGTCATGTCTCTCCGAAGCTTGACAGAGGGAGTGAAACGGACTCGAGCCGGTGTTGAGAAATTGGCACAAAATATTTGTTATAACAGCTACAGTAAACTTCGCCATGCCCATCAGAGTGTCAGGCGTCAACATAAAGAGCAGAGAAAACACCACTCGGTTTGGAAGGCACTGCGCCGCAAACTTAGACCCGAGGATGCCAGCAAGCCGAAGCATGAGAAAGCATCTGCGTCTTTCTCGATCGAACAAGGCGGGCATGGAACTGAGTCTTGGTGGAAAGCCGGCGTAGAGAAGTATCACGCCCCCAAGTGGATGCGCTTTGGGAAATAGATTCTAAATAACTTCCATGGCAACTCGCGAGAAAATCAAGTTACAAACGGTATTAGCCTAGCACCACGAGGCGTTAGCTAGCAGCAAGAAGAAGAAGAAATTGTACATGGTCTATCTATCAAGTTTACCTCGGTAGCAATCGATCCATGAATAATACATTCCTATGAACTGCGAGTTTGGAACTAAGTTGTTAAGATTGCTCTATAACATGTATCGAAAGACAGCAGCCGCTGATCTGCGTCTCCCAGGGCCAACGAGGCCTTCTTCCTCAACCTCGTCACCCCCCTGCTGACGCTCACTCTCAGCCCGGTCAAATTTACGATTTTGATACTTGAGATAAAAGCGAAGAGCATACGCTAGGATGGAGACCAGAAGCATAGCGATTGCACATGTGCTCATCCCAGGCGCATAATAGGGAGCATCTCGATCCGGATACAATCTGGTACCCACGAGCGGCCCGCACTGACCGACGAGTTGGAGGAGAGCGAAGCCACCGCCTTGACGGCTCTGGTTGGCTTGGTTGTTGATGCTCCATGTAATGATGAGAGTGACGACATTGAAAAAGCCTATAGCGGCAGGATATACGGCCATATAACGGATGAAATCAGGAAGATTAAGGGGTTTGGCCAAAGCCAGAATGGCATAGCCACTTGATGAAGCGAGGGCATGGAATATTAGAGGTACGGTGCGCGTTCGCAGGCGATCAGACATATGCGCTGTGAAGAGTACGATGACAAAAGCCGCCAAGTACGGGGGAGCACTGAGAGCTTGAGAAGTGAGAGTATCGTGACCCATCTCAGTGAGTATCTTGGGGAGGAAGACGGGGAGAGAGGAATAAGCCATGTTGGTGAGGAAGAACATGGTTGTAGTGATCCACGCAACGGGATCACGAAATATGGCTAGAACATCGCGACCTCTGAGACCAGACGAAGGCTTATTGCTTGTGGCCGTTGACTGCTCGCTGCGAAGGCGCAGATGGGCAACCTTTTTCTCACGCTTGGTCAAGTAAGGCGCTGTCTGCGGAGAGTCGGGGATGACGTTCCAGGCTACTACAGACGCGATGACTGACGGAAACCCCTCAATAATAAAGAGAAGACGCCATGGGGCAATAGGGCCAAACTCAGCAAACTTAACGATAAGCCAGGCGAGCGTTGAGGCAAACGTCGTAGCTAAGGGTGCCGCTGCGACAGCTGTAAGCTTTTCTCCTTCACCACCCCAAAAGGGGATTACCTACCAGATATGAAAATAGCAGTCCGGAATGCAAGCTCTTCTCGTTTGAAGAAGAAACTCAAGTAAAACGGAATTCCCGTGAAGCCAGCCTCTCCGATTCCAAGGACAGCGCGCAGCGTAATCAACATTGGATAAGACGTCGCGACAGCCTGGAGGGACGCCATAAGACCCCAGGTCAGAACCACCATCGACACGAATATATGTGCCGGAATGAGCTTCCACAGAAGCGACATCCATTCAAAGGCAATGTAAGTGATATAAAACGCCGTGAGGGCCCATTGGTACCACTCATCGCGGGGCGGGTCAGACTGGAGATCTTCATCCATACCAGCTATACGAGCGTTGCCGACATCTGGATTTGTTAGCCCATTGTTGTCGATCGCAAAAAGATAAGGGGTCGTACTGGATCTGTCGACAAAGCTCAACATGTAAAGGAGAGCGACGAACAATACAAGCTTGCGATCGAACTTCCTCCGCACGGCTTGTTCTTCATCAGGGGTATAGAGCTGGAAACTCGCCATAGAACCAGGACTTCGCGAGCGCTCTCCTACGAGAGGATGGCCTACATCTCCATCCTCTGCAGCTTCGGCATCCCATATTGCGCTTCCGTGTCTATCTCTGCCCGCATTTCTCTCATGCAGCTCGTAAACATCGCTTCCACTGCCAACGGCCGACCGAAGATCTTCGTCGTCGCTATCATCGAGCGAGGGCTCAGCACCGGTTTGCGCAAATGCTTCAACCGAGGTACTGGGGCCAGGTTCGGGCCGCGACAGGGCCATTTTATATGAGGCGGTTCCGAAGAACCGAGGGCGATGGGGAAAGAGACAATGGCCGGAGGCTAGATTGGAGTTGGACTCGGACTCGGACTTGGACTCGGGCCTCGAGGTTTAATGTCGTCGAGGTTCGGTCTGTGGTTGGAGAGTTATTTGGAGACCATCAGGGACTCCAGTCAATTGATATCATGAGTTGCATCCTTATTTGATGTAAGCGGGCTGTCAAACAGATCGAACAGGGTAAGATAGGATTGAAGCTGTTGACTAGTAACTTTATTTAAAAGTAAGGTATGCTGGATAATCGAGTCGAGCTGTCTTGCTTGACTTACACGTGACGTGCATCAACTCCTTGCATGACCATCCACATCTACCTGGCTGGGTCTGATAAAGGAGCTTTACCCTCATTTCATTTCGCATCTTGAAAATGTCACTACGTATAACAAGACGTTCAATTTGATTGCTAATTGCAGATCATATACTACGTACGTAATTAAATATCTGCATTAAAATGCTGTACATTTTTGAAGAATCTCGTTCCGCTACTCTTACATCATGACGATCCATCATGGGTACCTTACTTGGAATATTACGACTTACAAAGTTCGACGCTTTTCCACAAGTCAACAGCAACTTCTATCCCTCAGTGGTAAATCCAACCCTTCGAAATGAGACGCTCTAAGTTGCAGTCAAGATCAAACCCGAAATGAAAGTTCATAACCAGCAATTCATGCTTACTCTCCGTCTCCTTTAATGATGATGGCCCGCCTTGGCATGAGATGGCTTCCTGAACAGCTTCTTAAGCCCTTCGGCCACTGAGTGGCTGCGACCAATTCGTTGTTTAGGATGCCTTCCGTCTTCAGTTACCTGACCATCACTATGGTCTGTAGATACACTAGTTTGTCGACTTTGAGTCGTCGCAGCCACTGGCTGTGGTGCACGCAACCTCACCCCACGTGCTAAATCTCGTGGCGCGCTCGGTTTTGAACTCACACCCGCATTGTAGTCAGAAGCAAGAGATGGTGTAGGCTCCAAAGCCAGCTCCTCCCTTTCCAGTTCCTGTAGAGAGCTTGGTGCCTCATAACGATACGGCATTGATAACATTCTGGCATGAGCTTTCGATGATGGCGTTCCCTTTTCTGGCGCCGTTTGTGGTCTTTTCTGTGAATTTCCTCCCGATGCACCTCGAGGCTTTGGTGGCGTAGGCGGCCGACGAGGCGTCTTTATTTCTGGTTCTGGCGGTAATGGTACATTTGATATTCGAATGTTCTTGGGGACACTTCTCGGTAGGCGAGACTTTGGTGACTTTTGTGCAGTTGGCTGGGCTGTTGGGTTTCTGGGAGGTGTTCTCAAGACAGGATTGATTGTTTTCCGATGAGCCGATGTTGGGGTTATGGCACTTGTTGGTGGCTTCGAAGCCGGCTCTTTTGCTGCTTTCGTGTCCAAGTTCGGCAATGCCACCTGTTTGGTTTTTGGCATTGGTGTTGATGATAGCTGCTGTTCGGAAATTGTATCACCAGCTGCATACAATATTCCAGAACTTGGTTGTTCTAGGCGTGCTGGGTTCGGTGACACCAACAACGGTGGAGCGTGTGGCACTATCCCCTCAAACTTGGGCATGTTTGATCCAAGATCCTGTGGTTGTGGTGAATACTCCGATGTAGGCGAAGGTGTTCGAGGAGGAACAAGTTCTTTGGGTACGTTCAAATAGGTACCTAGGCTGTCCTTTGGACTCATGATTGATGTAACATATGGATACGGAGTGTCTTGATTATGGAATGTACTCGATTCTGAGGATTCAAGTGGGGAGTCTGATGATAATGGCCAGGATGTCTCTGGGGGCTTGACGTTTTCCGCCCTGCTAGGAGTATTTGGCCTCGGAGACACTTCTTCAAATCCATCCATAGGTGGT
The DNA here is from genome assembly GCA_013186785.1 of Fusarium pseudonygamai. Taxonomy (NCBI): domain Eukaryota; kingdom Fungi; phylum Ascomycota; class Sordariomycetes; order Hypocreales; family Nectriaceae; genus Fusarium; species Fusarium pseudonygamai. The sequence goes on along the minus strand of JAAQRH010000612.1, from coordinate 30,208 downwards.
AACACAGGCGAGAAAGGGGGTATAAAGCTTTCAGGCCTGTAGATCGTTGGGGCTGGCAGCTGCCGTTGCAGAGGTTTGGGCGTCGGAGGCGTTGACGATCTAGACAGATGAAGCTCGTTTGGTTTGAGAGGATGTTTTACATTCGGTATCTCTCCTCGTATGGGATCGTGCACTGATGAATGTATGTCGTCAAACTCTTCTGGTTCAATTCTAGATTGCCCGTATGCAGAATATGTCTCTGATGCTGTCGAAACCGAATATCGTGTATTATCGGGGTGAAGAAGCGGTATCTCAACATCTGGTGTTTCCAGCGCTAGTACATTATCCAGAGAATCTTTTCGAGACCATGCTGATGATGCTGTAGATACGGATTTCCTTTTCTTATCGAGTTCATGAGGTTGGAGAGGTGCGTCAATATCCGGTGTTTCCTGCCTTGCTGTTCCGTTAGGTGACTCATCCTGAGACCAAACTGTTGACAGTGTCAAGACTGAAGCCCGACTGGGGTCGAGTTGAGACTGGAGCGGGATATCAATATCTGGCAATGCTCTCGAAAGTGGCCTGGGCGTTGCAGCACCATCTGGTCCGCCTAGAATGCCATCTAGGACGGTGAGGGCATCTTGTCCATCTTCCTCTCGGTCGTTGTCGTCGTCGTACTCGGATGGTGAATCAGAAAGCCCCTCCAAAGCGTCTTTTGTTCGTCGGTTGCGCACCATGGTTTGTGCCGTGTCCCTTATCTGCTCATAGCCAACCTCTTTTTCTTCCTCGTCACTCTTACCAGGGACTTCCCTCACATCATCACCGCAGACCACGACGTACCACCGCACGGATTCGCCCTTCTGCAATTCATTCCTTAATTTTATGATCCACCCATCTTCGCCGGCCATTTTGTCGTAGTACTTGGCCATCTGACCTGCCACGTCCACACTGAGGTCGACTCGTACCACATAATCAGCCACATAAGCATATGGTCTACATGCCGTCACCATTTCGTCTACATCGAATTCCTCCAGCAGCTTGACCGGTGACCATGAGTGCATAAGAACGGCATCTTCGGCATCGGATACACGCGATGTCGGGAGAGCATGGTCGTCGTCAACATGGTCGAATTGCTTTTTGATGTTGGCATTCTTGGCGCTGACGCTCTTTTGCGTGGGCGTCGTTGGTGGTGAGAGCTCAGGTAAGAAGTCGTATTCGGCGTGTAGCTGGTCGAGGATGCAATAAGACGACGCAGGCGCAAGAACCCAGTTCGGTGCAGCGTCTTCAAGGTCGTTGAGGATGACAAAAATCCGGATGTCGCGGCGATGCCACCGAAACCCATGGCATAGATAAGTCGGCATTGGGTACAGGGTCTCTCAGCGATGATTTGAGACTGGGGATGTTGCGTGCTGTAAGCGATCCGTTAGTCTAGTTGATTGATTGATTGATTGATTGATTGCTTGACTGCCTCACTCAAGCGTCACTTTATCTCGGCAGAGAGACAAGAAAACGAAGTGTCTTTTGAGCAAGCTTCATAAAGTAGTCTATGAAGCCTCCAACATCTCCGTCTTTAGTGACTCAAGTTGATGTGTGGAAGTGGTTGTTTGAAGTTGAAAAACATTGAATCCATGGAATGAACGAGGTGAATGGAATTGGCATGCGTCGCTTCCGTTCCTGCGGTGCCTTGTTACTTTATCTGGGCATCGTTGCCTACTGGATCTTACCGTATTGTACTTTAGTTTACCTTACTCAGAATAGCGCTAGGTTCTTTCAACTGCTTGATAAAGGTTGGTCCAAGGTACGGCCAGGTACTGTCTAACGTCAGATATCAAGCCCAGTGCCGTCTTCGGAAGTCATCGACCCATCTTTAACGGTTGGCGCTCTCTCACCGTCCGCATGCAATTGAACTGCTTGTAAGCCACTATTTTCATCTACTGCACTGGTTCTTTTGTCTTAAGTTAGGCCAAAGCCTGGGCTGAGACATTGTCTCGCTTATGCCCGAACGATCGCTGCTACTGTTATCAATCACGTATATTGACTCAGCCTGAAACTCGGTCTAGTTAACTTGGTAGGCAAGGTGCTAAGTGAAGGATACTGTATCTAGTGATATTATTGTTCGTTCCCAATTTTTATGTAAACAAACTGACATCCATTCATATATCCACCGCGTGCCCATAGTGCATCTAAAAACTCTCAAAAAAAACCTGACACCATTTGGTTATATGCGTCTAATCGTCATCGTTAATGCACTTCGTGAATGGTATAAAGCGGTCCCTAATCTGTGAATCCTGCCATGTTCAGGCTAACACCTCCTGTATCTTGTAACCCTTCCATTGCAACGCCAAAGTCTTGAGCATCGAACTCGAAATTCATGTCCTGCAGGATATTGTTGACATCCTCGTCTGAGAGGTTAAGCTCCATATTACTGGGCATAGCCGGAGCGCTGGCAATGTTGTCCTGAGCGGCCACTGCTTGAGGAACCTTCTTAGCCACCATATCCTTGAACTTGTTCAACAGATCCACATCATCGGCTGGTGTGGTCTGCGAGTCAAGAATCCGACGCGCTCGTGTCTGAAGCATGGCGTCTGTGGGCATGGAGCCCTTGCATGCTACATGATCCTCGACATAGCTGATAAGACCACGCTCCAGCTCCCTCGAACAGAAAACCTCAGCAGGTCGTGCCGCCTGCGATGTGAGCTTCTCGATGTAGCTGTTAGCAATAGCTGCTGGCAGTGACTTGGCACCCTGGCCCATCGACACTTGTGCATCTGCAGGGAAGGGCTCGAGCGATGCCTTGGGGCAAGCATAAGGGGGTGCGAATCCCGAACCACCAGATTCGAGGGCCCAGCCATCGCTCATTGGGAGGCCAGGACCATCGGTCTTGAGAATACCGGCGTCTCGCTTGAACCTTTGAAGCCATTCGGCATTATCTGCAGCAGTCTGGTTCCAAGGATCGTCACTAGAGTATTGTCAGCTCGTCACATTCGGCAATTTTCCTGCCCAAGAAACTTACTCGTCATATAGAATCCAGCGTGCCTGGTGCTGAAGCTCTGCATCACTAGGCACATGCCTGTTGGGGTTGTTCGCCGACATAGTGCCAGCAACCCATCGCTTCAGCTCCTTGGCCAATCGTCGATAGCAGTTCGCATCATTGAGAAAGTATGGTCCAGGACAGTTAGGGCCGCTGCCCATATCGAACATGTCATCACAGCCCAATCCCAGAAGCACAGGACAGTCATTGGAAAAAAGTGTCGCGTCAGTGGTGGCGGTTCCGCTGACAGTCGAGTTGACGCTAGGCTGAAGAGAAAATGCAGGCGAGTTGTTACTGCTTGCGGGATGGCGGTTCTTGAATCCCTCAAGCCAAGATGCATTATCTGCGGCGGTTTGGTTCCAACCGTCATCGAATTCGTATATGATGATACGAGCTTGTCGTTGGAGGTCTTCGTCAGTAGGCTCTATGCCCATGGATCGTTGTAGGATGAGATAATCCTTCAGTTCACGCTCGAGGCGCGAGTAGCTGTGGATGGTTGAGTCGATGGATGTAGGATCGGTTGAACGGCAAATATGATCCACCACGTCTTCGCTTCGTGGAAGGTGTGCGCGTCGACGGAAAGGCGCGAGCCAGTTCGTAGTAGATGTTGCGAGGCGAATTAGCCAGTTTGCAATGGCCTCTGACGGGTGTGTAGAGACTTCTTCCACCCGGCCCACGATACGACAAGCCTCTTCTTGAAGCTCATCGTCCATTGCCGTTAAACCTAGTAGTCTCTTGGCCTTGACAAACTCGTGGAGCTGTACCTCCATGGGACACTCCTCGAACAAGTTGTCCTTGCCGTTAATCTTGAGGGACGCCAGCCTGTTTTCGGCGGCACCACGCAAAGGACCGAATCTAGCCTTTTGTTGTAGAGTGTCGGAGCTCATGATAATGTCACGGAGCCACGATGGCCTCGTCGCGATGCCCTGTAGTGATAACAATTCGCTGGCGAAAATAATACGACAACCTTCGACCATCATTTCTTCGTCGTTCGGGAGTCGTCCGTGCTGGTCCTGATAGTTCCGTGTGAAGAAAGCCATTTCCAATTTGATCAACTCGTAGGCATTGCGAGGTGACTCTGGCGGGGAGTGAGTGGCTACGTATGGCAACGGGGATGTGCGCTCATAATGAATAAGATCTATTTCAAAAGTTAGACGTTGGCAACTTGTCTACAGGATACTGGAGAGGTCTCATACATGGAGGCATGGAGTTCTCGACCATCTCGAGTACAGGGTTGTCGAAACCCCAATCACCCTTCCAGTCAGCCATGGAATAACCCGTCTTGAAATGCTCAGCCAAATGATCGACACGGATAGTCCATGTATCCATTACGATACCACAGAAACCACACCGGGACCGAATCTCAGGCGTTGCTACCTTCCACGACTTCATAGACCAATCCTGAAACTTGATATTATGCACCAGGCGCAGGTGCTGGTTAAGATGATCTTTTCGGTAGAATGTCCGTTCTGCTGGGGTACGCTCTTGGCAGGCAGAGTGGTTGTGGCTTTCGATATGGGCATCGTCTGGGTTGGCCTCGCCACAAAAGACACAGGATAAGATGCCGGTATCAGGGTTGACGGCTTTTGCGCCGTGAGGAGAGCACACCCACCGCTCAAGAGACAAGTGCAACGACTTTTCGTGTCGTTGCCAGTCGTGCTTAGTCCTGAATGTTTCGGTACAGAATGTACACTGGAAGGTCTTGAGAGGGGCTGATAGGCTGGTCTTCTCTTTGCCAATTTTTGCCGAAGCCCTCCGGCGACGGCGACGACGTCCGTGGCTATTGAATGGGGCTGAGCCAAACGAGCCCCATGAGTTGCGAGATCCATGTGAATAGGCAGATCCATGAGACCCATTACTGGAGTGGGAGGTGCCTAAACTGCTGACAGACGACTGGTTGCAGATAGATCTGCTTGAGCCATCGTCCGCATAGCTCAAACTGAAAGGGCTGTCCAGTCCGGAAGACATTCCGGAGGACGAGGCGGTAACGGCTCGTGCAATAGCGCTGACGGACGCGGGTTCGTTCTCAGGGGGCGAGTGCTCCCAACGTTGCAGTGGGTTCATGGCTTCCAGAGCTGGTGTTCCTCGGCGTTGAGGGATATCCATGGGGCCTGACCATGAGCTGGTGTAGTGAGGTGATGTTGAGCGCGGGGGCTGAACCTTGCCACGTCGACGAGCATTTGCAAGCCAGTTTGTGATCTGGACTTTGTTCAACCCTGTCTGGCGCTGCAGCATCTCTTTCTCCTCGTCACTAGGATAAGGATGACGGTTGTGAGTCGAGAGCCAGTTCTTGAGAATACGAACAGACTCTCGGGAGAATCGTGCTCCAATTTTGGGAGGAGGTGCGGCCTTGTTGTTGAATCTTTCTCCCAGGTTGCCTAGATCACTGACGGAGGCATTGCGAGAGGCATTGCGAGAGGATTGGCAAGAGTCGTCCTGGTAATCCTCCTGAAGAGCGTTGGAGATCTGAGGTCCAGACGGTAGAAAGGGGTTGATGTCAAAGGGCGCAGCTGAGGTGTTGATAGACTCGGGGGCAACAGCAAAGCTGCAGTCGACTTTCAACGCTACGCAGGTAGTGCAATAGTCCTTGTACATACCCTCCCGGATCTTTTTGCATGAGAAGCCAGACATAGCACAGTTGATGCATGGCGATGGAGGCGTGTCCCACTGAAATTGACTAGATATGTCTTCAGCGGTTGTGGTCAAGTCCATTGTTGGGGCGGGCATGTCTGGCAAAGGGAAGTTGTTGTCTGAAAAGTGTTGAAGGGCGCAGAAGCTGAAGTCGTCTTCACTGACATTCTCCAGGACAAGATCAATGCTCTCGTTGTTGTCAGCTGTCAGACCAGCAAAGGCGTTGCCATCCTGGGGTTGCGGAAAGGCGTCAATGGCCTTGTCCCAGTTGACAAATTGCTCCATCTCATCCATATTGGACATGACGCACAAGGATGAGTCCTGATGCGGAGCAGAGATATCGGCTCAGGTCAATCGAAAGGCGCGCGTGAGGTTGACAGCCATGAACCGAATAGATTTGGATGTCAGTCAGCTTGTTGGCCCCACTTGAGCCAGAAGGACGCAAGATAAATAGATTGAGCCTGAGAATGAAGAGAAAAGAATGAGGCTCCCCAAGTCGAGGATAGTCACTGAGTTTTGTTCAAGATGAAAATCCAACAAAGGTAGTCTACTACCTATAGTAGGCACAAGTAACGGTCTGTCTAGGAACACATCGAAGGAGTCAGCAGTCTCCATCCCCCAGAATGTGAATCAAGCCTTAAGGTAAAGTCTGGTGGAGTTGGAGTGCAGAATGTCGGCCAGCCACGCCAACCAGCTGAGCGAGTCTAGCCAGATTGTCAAGTCGTGCGCCCTTCAATTGACAGACAAGGATCTTTTTGATCAATGGACCCACGCACACAAGCTGCGGAGTGACGGTGCTCCCAACACTGTAGTATGGTTCCAACTCCTCCGCATATGGTGAGCCAGCAGTATGGATGTCCAATCATTGTCTCGACCGCACAGTGTCAGCTCGACGCGGTCAACAAAGGCTGGGCTCCGCTTCTCGTAGTTCGCAAGGCGTACCATCCATGCGGATGCGTCTCGCTAACTATGTATGTAGACCCAAGTCTTGACCCGAGACCGGCCTTCTTATGGATCTTCCTTGACCTCGCAATACTGGTAAGACCTTTTATATGACAATGCATATCATCCATGATACCTTCTAGAGGCTCATTGCCAACCAGATCGGAGTCGTGACTCTGATAAAGCCCGAGCATGCGCTCCCCCGGAGTGTCTATGTGGGGTTTAGCAGCACATCCTTAGAGGCTCAGATGCTTGATTCTCCGCTCTAATTGAATGATTGATTGATAGACGGAGTATGCCCTCCTCGTATCACTTCAACACTGTCTAGAAAGCACTGGAACTTTCTAAGAAACGGTTTCTCGGAGAGAAAAATAAAGACCATGCCGGTCTGCCTTGTCGGTGAGATTTTAGAATCAGCCACCGACACGCAGCATCCTTAGCATTGGAGTAAAAAATCGCAGATCACTCAAGATATTTCCCTGCTCCAACACGACATGTGGTGTCTTGTCATCTGACGTATTGGTAAGCAGAAAAGTTGGCTGATGTCTTTTCTGACATAGGTATGTATGTACGTATGTGAGCAAGATTTGGTGTAGGTAATAAGTGATCAAATCTTGGGGCAAAAAAGGCGCCATTGGTTTAGGCGAACTCGCCTATACGTACTGCACAGCGGAAATGCAGCGGAAAGCAGGCAGAACGGGTACGGTAGCAGTTCACCTTGGATCGGAGTCTCCGGAGCTCCACCCCGGCACCGGCACCCGGTCATCACGGAGCTCGACAGGAGCCTGTGTGCAGCAGTGAGCATACATTATTTCCAAGAGAAACAAAAATGAAGGACTGATGCCAGGACTTTCAGATTTTGCTTAATTCAGATATAACTCCAACCATACCGAAGCTCTTGACATTTGCTTCCAGTTCCTGACTATCTTGATCGGATGGATCCCCAACCGGAGATAGACAGGCAAAACATCTAGATCTCCGTTGATGCCGCGAGTCTAAATTAGCTCAATATGCATATACGGCAAGATCCGAAACATGGTGCTGGGCAATAGCACAATATGCTACCTGGGTACCTTGGTCGTTCGAAGATCTATTTACTTTCATATATTGTATGCCCAAACGTTTTCTGCCCTATCCTGCTGACACAAGTCCAAGTGTCTGTCGCCAGATTGGTCGGTTACCTTTTTGGGTTTTGCTTGGTCCTGGATCACTTTTCGTCTTGCTTGGTACTACACCATATGCTCAAACAAAACACTGGTCCTCAAGCCATTACTCCTCAAGTAAAAAGAATCATCAACCTTACTAAAATTTAAAATATTTCAGGCAGCTGTTAGTTATAAGTTTAATCTATCCCGGTCATTTCTCGCCGTAAGCTTCTTCTTATTGAAGTTAGTTCGTGGTGCTTAGTTCTATGAGTGAACTATGGGATTTCCTGTATTTCCATACATCAACATCGACATCGACTCAGCTCAGTTGCAGTCGTTTATAGCTTTTCATAATCTCCTTTCACTCGATGTTGCTGGTATTGTCCAGGTCGGCTGAGATTCTAAGGACATCCACACAGCCTGGGGCGAAGCCTAAAAGCACAGTAACCAAGGTACTTGAACAGGGTCGAGTCTTCATATCGAGTGAAATCATTTACATACACAAATCAATCGATATGTTCCAATCTGTCGGTTATGCTGTCGCGACATATTCATTGCTTTACTCCTCTAGAATATAGCATATAACGACCGTATCCAATTCTCCCGAACACCTAGACTGACAGCAATCTACGAGCTTATGATAGCCATGCAGAAATTAGCAAGACAAATTTTATTGATAAGTTACTTGTTTGTAATTTACAGTTCAATCATAGTTTCATACGCTATGCTGATGATATCCCGCCTTGTTTGAACACGCAGCAAGGAACGTCATCCGTCAAGTTTGTCCAGCGGCAATGAACGGCTAGCACAAGGCACCTGTAGATGATGCACGCAGATGCAAATTATAATAGGGAATGTAATACAAGACGTAGTGTATGCATAAACGGTAGCCACCATAGTTGCACGACAGCTCTACCCCCTCCCTGAAGGCTGCAATTACACAGGTCGATGATCAACTACTCCACGTCAGGCGTTTTATATAGTTAATTGGGAGGGATATATCATGAATGCCTCATATGTATTGCGGACTTGCGGTTGATAAATGGCATGCTAGTGGTGATACTTCTAGCATATCTAGGTATTCCAAGAATTTGAGGACACCTTTTGCCTTCTTACCCGTTGTTAGACCTTCTCTAACGGTCAAAGAAACTTTTGCTCCCCGCTCTGACAGACCATTGCATTGCTTAAGTAGTCTTGGAATTTGTTTTTCTCAAGTCATAATGTCACTGTCCGAGGTAAGCGAGTTCGCCGCTTTTCTCTCCGCAGCGTTGCATTTGTATGGATCAATCAGCCTAAACAACAAGCCTTACACTTCATGATCCTTGAGGGCATCATGGCTCGTTGTGGTCACACGATATCTAGGGTTTTCTGATCACTTCATTACTGCATGGCAACTTACTCTTGTCCCCAATGGCCTGTCAAACTTGAGCTATGTACGATACGTATGTAGTGAGTACGGGGCCTTGTGCCACGCTATGATGTCCACACAAGGGATGCTTTACTGCGCGAGCACCTTCGCAAACCATCTATAGAATGGACTTTTGGTCTCGGGAAACTACGCAAATTCCATAAAAAAAACTTGTTTTCCAACAAAGGCCCTTATCACAATGAATAAATCAAAGAGGAAGCGGAAAGGAGGCCCAAAGCTGATACTTGATAAAGTTGTCAACTCACAGTCGCTCAACGCGACACCGCATTCTCTTTTTCTGGCTCGTGTGAACTATCTTGCGATACATACAGCCTGACCCTGTCTATATGTGCATTTTCCGTAGCGTAAACAAAGTGCTTTTCGAGGGATAGAGTGGTATCGCTGGCCGGGGCCAGTAGTTCTGTATAATCCTTCCAATAGCTTTTAGAAGAGAAGAAAGAAAGCAGACCAGACACGTATGTCAAACACCATGCTCCTCGACAGCAATAACTCCAGTTTCGTGAGCTGAAACCCATCCGAGAAGGCCGTGTGTGCTGTGAAATCCAAAATGCGCCGGTTCCTAACTCGCCTTCCATTCACTAAAATTTCGCGTCCAGTGACACATTGCTGACCAAGAGGCACCTCATAAATCGTTGATGTCTTATCGTGGATCCTACTCATTAATCATGTCCAAGTTCTTGTAATTCTCTCTCTTTTGCGGCAAGCATTTCTCGCATCTTGTCCGCTTCGCGTTGTAAGGCTGCTCGACGCTCAGCCTTTATCCTCTCAGTATCGAAATCACGCGGGCCAACGCCTGGCGTGTTATCCCGGTTGGAAAAGGCACTGGGACTCGGTGCTGATGCTATGGTACTACCAGGTGATCGTATGGGAGGTAAGGAATAGTCGCCGTCGTCGCTTCCTGTTCCCAAATTGGGGGGAGTGGTGGCTGATGTCGATGGGTTCAGTATCGATTTAATATTGATCGAGGAGATTCGTTTTGAGCTCTCCTGTCCTGTTTCTTGTGAGGCAAATGCTTCACTTTCCGTGGTAGAGAAGGATCGTTTTCGAGTTGGCGACAGAAACGAGGCAGGGGATAGTGACGTTTTCCTATCGTTGTTTGATGACATAGACGCCATGGGGGCCAGTCGATTATCGTCGTTCAGGGATCCGGTATACTGACGTGGGTTATTTGACTGGTGATAGGCAGCTAGATCTGAGGTCGAAGGCAGTGGTGATATCGTTCTACTTGTAGGTCGGATAACCGGTTGAGGCTCGATCGTGAGCGGATGGTTTGGGCGGCGACGAAGACCCAGATTGACAGACCCATCCTCATTCATTGACCCCTTCTCAGCATTTTGTTCATATTGATCTTGCATTTCGGCTGGCTCCATTGCATCTCCCATCTCCTCATCCTGCGACGCTGGGATGATTCGTTTTCGTCTCTTGATGGTCGATTTCTTCATTGTCATCGGCCGGTGGACACCATGTAACTTGTAATATAGACCTAAGTTTGTTAATAAATACTGGTTGATAAACGCTAAACGCGCAATACCTACCACAAGCATTGCAGATGGTGTGACCACTCTCATCACGCCTCCAGAGAGGCGTAATAGTGGTGCCACAGTTCTGGCATGCAATCACAACCGTGGCATTCGAATTCTGTTGATTTTGCAAGGCATTGACATCCAGAGGCACCGGTTCCGGTTTGGTACTTTCACTTCGACTTTGGCAGCTCTGTCGTTTCTGCGTTCCACCTAGATTGGCACTTTTCGAAACACGATTGTTGTAGGCAGGGCATCCATTGCAGCCCTCTGCACCACCCGTTCCGTTACAACGTCCACCTCCAGGACAAGTCCCTCCAGTCTGATCAGCCGATATGTAGGTCGCATTTGACGCAGGTTTTGGACCTGCGACTGCAGAGGGCTTCGGTGCGGTAGTTCGCGGATGGTCTGCAGGGACAACATTTGGTGGTCGCTTGAGACTAGTCGGACGAGAGGCGTTTCTGGCTTTCAGATAGAGACCACAGGCGTTGCAAATCGTAGCACCTTGAGGTGATCTCCTCCACAAAGGCGTTCGGGTGGTTCCACAGTTACTATAATCGGTATAAGCAGAGTGATTGCTATAGAAGTAAAGCTACTTAACTCACCTGCAAACTTGTCCTTGGCTGCCACTAGGTGGCGGACTTGCTTTTGAACCATGCTCTGCCCCAGGACTCTGTTGTTTTGACATATTTCCTGGAGCTGGACTTATCTTAGGGCCAGACGGGCTCCCACTTAGTCTATTTTGGTGGTCACGGTTGTCCTGGCCGGTAGGGAGTCTGGTCCGTTCCTGAGAAGGAACAGCCGGGCTGTCACTTGGTTTCGAGGACATTGGTCGTGATGGCAGCGCAGTTCGCGCTGAGGCCGTCTCGCGCTGATGGCTATACAGCGCCGTTTCCTGGGTTTCTTGGCTCATGCCCGTAGATAGGGCTGACAGTCCAGAGGGAAACAAGGCGGCAATGGTTCAGATGAAGCGAATGGGTGTACTTGAATAGTCTGAGTTGGAATGCGACGGATCAGTTACAAACCGAAGTCTATAGCATTCATTGGCGTTGATATCGAGGGTCGGTAGGTTGATTTGATTGTCGTATAAGTCGAGGATGAGTAAGAATGAAACTTGGTTGATAAAAGAAAGTACTCGTAATCGGCTGCAGCGGATTGATAAGTGGCTTCGAACCGGCCGAGCAAGGAGGCAAATCCGGAGAGAGGCCGGAGCCGGGTTCCGCAACTAAGAGTTCGCAGACACCGAAGCGAGCCAAACAGATGGAATACTCGCTTGGCTCGATGTGAGGTGTAAGTCAGAATGCTGAAGAAGTACCGAGTTCGAAGCCCAGTCTGCAGTCCAGCGATATGTATCGTCAACTTGCCAGTTTTGCTGGTGGGCAGACGAGTCGAACAAGTCGCCAGGGTACAAAGGGACTGTAGATGCGTAGGCAGCTGACCTAGTAAACAGGACCAATCGAAGGATGGATCGAGTCCGATCTAACGGGAAGCCAGGTATTGGTCAGACGACAGGTGTCAGAGAGTGACGCGACAGCGACCAGATACTTGGGACCGGCGCAACTGCAAGGCCCAGAAGACCAAAGAAGAAGGTTGAGGAGTTGACAGCCGCGGGGAGGAGAGGAGAGGAGAGGAGAGGACAGGGATGTGCGGAGTGTGTAGTAAAGAAGACGAAGGGAATAACCAAGGACAGGAGATAACAAAGATTATCAACCAAACCAAAAAGGCGGAAGGGAAAAGTACCGTAGACTATGTATGTGCAAGGGTGATGAATCTGTGACTACGCAATGACAGGTGTTGTTGGTAAGACAACAAAAGGCGGCCGAAAGCGAAGTGCAGGACACACTGACAGAGGAGGATGGGGACGGAACACGCCTTGTCTCGTTCCTAGGCAAGGTATAATTGAATGTGGTGCTTGGCGAATAACAGGGGAGGACTTCGTCAATGGGTTGAGGCGTAAGACTTCCAGGTCTTGCGGCACCACCAGGCTGGGACGGTGGAAGGTGAATTGGTGACCAAGCAGAGCCAAGACCAAAGACCAGGGTGTACCTATGTTTGCGTGTGTGTGTGTGCACGCGCGCGTGAGATACCGTCCGTAGATCGATAACCAGCGAGGCAATGAGACGGCAGATGGCAGATGGCGGTGGAGGAAAGGACGGTGACCCCGGGAGAAGGGTATCCGAGACCAAGAGAGGGCAAGGTGGGGTTTAAGGTCTTCCAAGGGAAAGGTAGAGAGGGAACTCAGAGAGGACAGTTGACAGAGCAGATGGACGACCAATTCCGTCTGGTTTGGGATTGAGAGGCGCAGGTCAGACCAGAAAGAGAGGGCAGAGAAAGTTGGGCAGAGTACTCTACCTTAGGTAAGGTGATTGCGATTGATGATCAGACAAGACCTGATCTAAGGTAAGGTAAGGTAGGTATCCAATGGGGCTGGGGCTCAGTCTTGGAATTGGATCTGGCTTGTGCTTTCTTGATTGCCTTGCCTTGTCTTCTACCCTTCAGATTGTTTGGTATTAGTTATGGTGGATTGGAGACTGGTTGTCGGGTCTCGGGAGCTGGCGTTGCATTGCATGAGCCTAAATGGGGGTCCAGCAGAGACTCGCTGACTCTTGTTCTCTCTGTTCTCTCCTTCTCGTACCCCTCAGTGGCAGTCAAGTCTAATTCGTCCTTAGGTTGGAGGGGAGTGACGTGCAATGGCAAAAAACAAACCAGAAGCAAGACGAGACTCAACAGACACATGATGCGATTTCACGGGGAGTCGGCCCCAGCATGGAACGACGGCCGCTGGTGGGTTGGGGTTAAAACGACCGACTTGATCTAGACACTCTCATCTCGTTTCTAGTGTCTTTCTTAGCTCTTGAACCAAAGGTGCCGTTTCCGACTGCATGGATATCATTTGATGCTGAGTACTGTTCGTATTTTTCACGTGAGAGATCTATGTACAGGTAAGGTACTAAGGTATGCCTCACAAACCTGAACTTCCAAACTCTCCAGATCTCCCGTCGTCACGCCAGAAAACCTGCAGAAAGGACCCTTCCCAGCGTGTCACTGTCGTCACAGTGGAGGAACCAAGCGAAAGGCCCTTAAATTAGGACGTTCTAGTAGGCCCCTCTTCCTCACCGCGGCTCTGTCAACTTTGTCATTTCGCCCCTGAAATGCGTTGGATTACATTAAGTCGTCTCTGATTGGCTCAGCTAACACGGAGAAATTCCTCTTCGTTAAGTTCGTTCCTTGGCGCCGCTGGTCGGATTTTTGCGCAGGGGATCGCCGTCCTGGTGCCCTGACCGACTCAGATCCAATACGCGCTAGGCCGAGATCGGGCCCTCTTTTTTGTTCTCTCCATTCGATTCTTATCAGCCGAGGCTTGAGGTCACTTTCTCGTTTTTATCTTATCTTATCTCACCCATGCTCAAGGTTACTTCCTTATCGATCAGTAGGCTACCTTAGGCTAGCTTTGTTCCCAAGAACGATCAGCATCAGTAGCAGTCTGGTTGTCACGCCGCGTCGTCGCATCATTTAGCATCGTCTCTTGTCACTCGACGTCAGTTCTGTACTTTTATCTACTTCTATACAATATCGCCAACGCCTCAGTTGTTCCCTTTGGTGATGGCATCCGACCTCGGGAGCTCTCCCAAGAGAGAGCCAACACCCACTCTTCTTCCTTTATCCTCGGTTCCTCAAAAGCGCCCCCTTGAAGAAGGCCGTCACAGTCCTGTCGTTCCCTCGCCACTGAACCCCGAAGTCAGGCCTCCCGACTCTTTGGCACCTGAAGATGCTGCTCAGAATTCTAGATCCAAGTCTGCGCGAGCAAAGAAGGACACTCTAAAGAAACGCGAGGCCAAAGGAAGCGATAGTGTTCGTGCGACACCCGATCCAAAACCAAAGTCGAAGCCACAGAAGAAACAGAGCGAGTCGAGCCCATTACGATACAACTTGGGGCAACCTAAACTGTCCAACTTCAACCCTCCTCGAGGTCCTGTCTTGACGGCACACCACGAGGTCACTGCCCCTGACGGCCAAACGGTCGAATTCTTTGAAACATCGGATCAGTAAGCCAAGACCATACCTGATGAATACCTTCAAGCTAACTGTCAAAGCGTCTCTAATAAGAAGAGCTTCCGCTATACTCCCTGCATCGCCGATCCTCTCTTTCCGTCCATGATCTACTACCGAAGCACAGAACCAGAGCCATATGGTCCCCACTTGAGCTTCGAGGACTCAGCAGGGCATGTTTATTTTGATAAGTCGGCTCGTCACGTCACAACCGAAAAAGGATTTCGCATGGCAAGGGCCAACGTGGCTGTCAGGGAGGGCCGATGGTACTGGGAGTGCAAAATCACACAAGGAGTTCGACCACCAAAAGATGGAGAGTCCAAACCGGAAGGAGGCAAGCATGTCCGCGTTGGCTGGGCAAGACGAGAGGCTTCACTTGATGCGCCTGTGGGGTTCGATGCTTACAGTTATGGCCTCCGTGATGTCGCGGGAGAAAAAGTGCATATGTCCCGTCCTAAGGAATTCTTTCCTGCAGGAGAGGGCATTCGAGAGGGGGATATCATCGGCCTCGAGATTCAACTTCCATCAGAACAATTGCACCGCAAGGTCATGTCTGGGCAGTATAATCCAGTTGTTGATCAGACCGACGAGGAACCTGCGGCCACCGCTGAAGGCCATAACATTGTCCGCGATCGCTATCCCATACGCTTCAAATCGCATACTTATTTCGAGAAGAGCGAGTACTCCCCCGCCAAAGAATTGGAAGATCTTATGAACCCGGCAGGGGCTGGTGGTGGCTCTTCAGAAGAACCTGGTCCTAATCACCCTCTTCCAAGTCTCCGCACGCTTCCCAATTCTTGCATCCGCGTGTACAAGAATGGGGTTTTAATGGGGACTCCGTTCGAGAATCTCCTTGGCTTCCTTCCACCAGCTTCGCGTCCTCAAGGCCAAGCTGGCGGTCGCGAAGGCCTTGATGACGGCATGCTCGGATACTACCCTGCCGTAAGTGTCTTCCATGGAGGCGCCGTGGAGGTAAATTTCGGCCCCGACTTCTGGTATCCTCCCCCAGCCGAGATCGAAAATAAACCCGACAAGGTCTGGTCAGGCAACGCTCGCTTGAACAGTGTGCACCCTGTGAGCGAGCGTTATTCTGACCAAATTGCAGAGGATATTGTCTGGGACATCATTGATGAGGTGGACTTTTGGTCCAAAGATGGGGGTGGGGCAACAGATCGTCAAGGTGTGAGCGACAAGAGTGAAGCTGTCGCCATGGCCCCTGGGCGAGAAGAGATCAAGGAAGTGGTTCAAGACGATTGAAGCGTCGCAAATCATGTTGTCTCTTTCTATCCAAATGATGCTGGATAGCTGAGCTACGAAAACCTCGAGAAGAGATGTTCATTTCAACCGACAAAAGATACCCACTGTGGAAATGCAGAAATCGAGTTTATTGTTCATACTATGTCCATCAGTAGTAAAAGCTGGCATCGCACTGCTCCGAGGCTCCATTCTCATTTCGTCATAAACCATGTCGTAAATACTGCTCGTCACCATATATCAACCTGCTTACAGACGGAGGTCCTGTCCAGGCACCGTCTCAACGACGACGAACCGGTTCCTCTGGCGAGACTGGCTCAACTACAGCAGGAATCGGGGATGGCTCAGACAAAGGGGAAACAGGATCTCCAAGTATTGCCCAGTCGGCATTACGACTCGCCGCCGCTGCCTCTGGCCCCGGAAGAAGAGGGTCATCTGGAAGCTCTTCGATACGATCGCTACCATTAACAGGTGTCTCAGCTGCAGATTTCTCACGCTCCAGTCGCACCTCGCGGCCTCTCTTGTGGCAATACCAAAGTACAAACATTAATACTATTCAGGGTTAGCAAATACATGAACAGTTTGGGAAGCGATACTCACAGAATAAAGCAACGCTCCATATAACATTTGTACCGATAAATGCAGGCCACCGCACCTTCAATGCATTGACGATAGCCTTGAGCATACCAACAACAGCCCCTGGCTTCGTGACTAGATCGGTTAAATTTGATGGCTTGAGGAGGTCGATAGCGGCATCCTTGACGCCCTTTTCAGTATTCGCCTTGAGACCCTGGCTTTCTGCTGCCGCCGCCAAGAGCTCGGGCGCCAGGGAGGATGTAAGCTTATCTGGAAGCTGGGTAACAAGCTTCTTGAGAGATGAGGGCAGTTTTTCGAAACCGCGATTGATGGCACCATCGCGATCTTCAACTAGGCTTGCGAGGTCACCGTATGCTGTCGGCACGCCGTTGGCTAGATCCTTGAATACTTGTGTGAAACGGGACAGGAGCTCGGATGACTCGTTGGAGAGAGAGACGATCTTGTTGTTCTTTGCTTGGAGGTTCAGGCGGTCGAGAACGTTACCGAGGTCCTGCTCCTCACGTTCAGCTTCAGGTGGCGCGACGTTATCTTCTGGCTTAAGACCATCCTGCGGTTTCTTATGTCTCGTGAATAAGGCTGTTAGACGGTTTGGCTGTTTTTCGTGCTTCTCCTTCTCTTTTTCCTTCTTTTCCTTCTTCTTGTCCTTTTTACTCTTGGGTTCTTGTAAGGCCTTTACCGCCTCTATCTCACTCTCAGATGCGGACGAGAGGTCGATCTGAGGGGTGTTGATGCGTGGCGGTAAAGGCGGAGCTGGGCCATCGTCTTCCAGGATACTTTGCAGCCATGCCTCATCGTCGCGGTCGAGGACTGGGCTCAGAGGAGGAGTATTGGAGCTGATGCTATGCTGCGTACTTCGCCGCCTGTGTTGCTGACCCGATGCACGAGATGCATCGTTGCTGAAATCCGGTACATGTCCGTAGGATGGGTCTACCGAAGATCCAGCTTCGGTCTTCTTCGCAGTCTCCTCAGCAGCCGCCGCCTTCTCCGCCCTGTTCTTCTTGATCTTTTTGTATGTCAAGTATTCCAACATTTTGGAGTTTTGTTATATGTATTCGTGGGGGCAGATATGGCTAGTTCGCGGATGCGGCAGATGGGGATTCAGCTATTTAACTATTCTATAGTCTGGAATAAGAGGCCGCCCAGCTTGCAGGGAAACGAGGGATGGCGATTTAGGTGTTGGCGCGCGCTTGGAAATTCGCCTTTGTCTTGTCTTGGGTGACGAACGAACTACGCGAATCGAGAGCGCACCGCCACATCACATGTGATGTCATGACGGCAGCCCAGCCCGAGTCCAGGGTCAGAGCCAAAGCTCCCCCCACGTAAATATGTTTTAAGGCTACGTGATTTGACGATCGACAATCAACTGCCGTACCATGATACGAATCCGAAAATTATTGGTCAAATGGCTTCCAAAACGTGGGTGGGTGGAGATCAGGGGCTTAAGTCGACTTCAGCTGGCCTTATCTAGCAGTAGGCGAGCTCAACAGCCTGGGGGAAGAATAAAACTTCCCAAGTGACGAAGGTTTTTAGCTACCTAGTATACGCTTGGGGCGCTCGTTGATCAGTTCATTCCGGCATCTTTTGTCAATACCTAGGGTTTTCTTCTTCAGTGGGGGCAGCATAAGGAGGTACTTAGCAATGCCAATTCATGTTGATTGACCGTGGGTATCTTGAAATTCTATGGTTAATGATAAAGAAACAAAAGTAGGTACAACGGTGTATACGCCTCGATCAGGTGTCATCAACATCCTCGTCTTCGGCCTCATCTGCCCCTCCTTCATCACGAATAACCTCATCAGCAAGTGTGCTACGTTGCCAGCCGCTCCCATTCTTCCGCCGTCCCCGCTGGAAAGCATCCGTCGAAGTGACCGCTCTTTCGCCTGTGAACTTATGACTTGACCATTCGGTAGAGCATCGTGGGCAGTTTCTGTCTCGCCTAGTTCGCCAGAAAGCCTCTTCACATACCTCATGTAGCCGGAAGTTACAATCCACCTCTGCGCATCTCAGACCGATCGTGACTGGATCCTTGCATGCTTCACAAAACTTGATTCGCTGCCAGTCGCCTGGCTCAAGTTCCGGGTCGTTGTAGCTTTCGACCAGCCAGGGTCGCAATTCCAGCAACGCTCGGGGTGACAATGTGTAGAACCCCTCGTTACTCTTCTCGAACCACCCTCCGTCAACCAAATTTGCAAGTACAGCCTCCACTTCACTGTGCTTGAGTCCTTTGTCTGCAGTTGTTTGCGTCTGGGTTTCCACGTCGATCTGGCTTTCTCTTCGGTTCGGCCGTGCCAGTTTGATGGCCTGCATCTCGGTAATAGCCATGACTTCCATGCGAGGGGTGTTGAACTTTTCAAACATAGCGTCCAGAACACGTTTGATGAACGAGATTTCTTCGTGGCTGTATATGGTAGCGAGTTGCGTCTGCGGATCGGACGTGGTATTGACCAAAGCCCATATCCGTCTCTTTGTAACTTGGTGAAAAGTACTTCGGATCTCGTAGTCAAAAAGTGATGCTGCTTCTGAAGCTTTGTCCATGGCCTCTTGAAAGTGTTCTTCGGTGACTTGATCTGTTCGGACTTCGTCTCCCTCCTCGTCTCCACTGTGCTTGCGGTTGGCATTGAATATCGCAGCAAGGATAGGACGGGCTTCTTCGAAAGTAATCGTTCCTCGAGCTAAGATGGCCTGGAGAAAGGCTCTATCCCCATGGTTGAATTCATGGTTACTCATGCTTGGTTGTAGCCTGACGATATTCGCCCTCGAGGCCAAGCACCATAGATTTATAATTTGTTCTCAAAATAGATGAGGTGTAAATATTTAGAACGAAAGCCCCGGAAATGATTTTCTTGGAGGGGAAGAGAAGACGCGTTTAACGCGTTCAGAGATCTCGAGGCTTAATTGAGTGCACGAGCCACGCATCTGTGGCTGTGGTGGCTCATTCAAGCCAGCTCACCTTTCATACTTGTATCACTTTGTAGGTGCCGCTCAGTTATCTTGTTTGTTTCAATTTAGCTTGAGAATTATTTGCAACCTCTTATATGTATGGATATATTCCATGCAATCGTAGTGATGGCCAGCATAGAGTTAATATCGAGGCTCGATGTGCATCTTAGGGTATTCCTCGATTGGCACGTTAAAACACAACCAGAACGCACTAAGGGGAAGTAAAGGTCTTTCCGAGAGGTAGAACTTTCATGTCAAACTTCGACGTAAATGACATAAATGACTAACAGGTGCCTTACTACGTTCATTGTTACACGATTTTCCTTTGTTCATTCAGTCAGTCAGTGTAGGGTGGCCCAATGATTTATGCTGACTCAGCTCGTTTACCAATTGAAAGAACTCTCGAGAGCTCTGAGCTTCATATGAGTTATAGTCACCTTTTTCCGTGATCAAGGTGCAGAGCGCGAAGATTGGGACGTAACTTTCCAGGGCATGAAACTGCCAGTAAAACTCAGCTAAGCGGATGAAAGATTACGTGTCCAGGCCAGTGTTATTCCAGGAGCTACTCCTCGTGTTGAGCAATTCAACAGAGCGTATGACCATCAATGACCTACATCTCGACAACAAACGCGCGAATTCAACAAATACCTGAGATTCATTAGACCCATAACGCCCCTCAATCGTCGAAGGGAAGAAACAACGCGTCTACGTGCGCCATCATAGTTTCCTGGAGTGGGACCCTGGACCTGGAAGACATCGAGCAAGTGCCAGACGCAAACAGGCTCTTGATCTAAGAATGACAATGAACCCGTCGGAATTGAAGGAATTCGATGTTGTGCGGGTGGCAAGAAGTGATGGCTCAGACACCGGGCCAGGATACTGGCCAGTCACAGCACCATCCGCCACGACTACCATCAAGAAGACAAAGGATGCGTCCGCGGCTGAGAAAACACCAAGGACCAAACCTCAGATGATTCGATTAGCCGAGGACGACCCAAGATTTACAGAGTGGAAAGTCAAACTCGGGATTCTGCTGAAGCAAGAGTTATGTCCAAACCCCGATGGTAAGTTGGCTCCTCTGCCTCATCCCTCTCAGATATCTAACGACGTGAAGAGGGGAATCCGTGGCTAGTTAACTTCCCGCGAGGCTACTGGCTGTACGAGAAATCCAAACATCTTTGGGTTTCGGGGTATCCTATCAAGGTGAAGCTTTTCAAGAGCCCGCAGGAATTTGCGGTACATCTGATATGGTTACTCTCAACATCGATGGACTACCGAGACTGTTGCTGCGCGCACTGCAATGGGTTCAACTCAATCAAAGGGGGTATGGGTGCTGACGACACGTTGATTATCACACATGAACCTATCAAAGTCGATAAGATCCCACCCAAGGTCACGCCCGTTCCACTCCCTCCAATGCCTGGACAGGCACCTCAGAAGCCGAACCAAGTTGCATCACGATCACAGTCAACACAGTCTACCCCAGCCACTACAGCACAGAACTCACCAGTACCGACACCGGCCCCTGCAACTTCAACCCCAATACAACAGCATATTCAACACCGGCCCCCGGTTCGGCCACAGGAGCAGGCGCTCCAACCCCAGCCTCAATCTCAACCCCAAAATCAGCAACAACCACCTCAAATTCAACAACCCCAGTCTCAAGCACAGCAGCAGATTCAACAGCAGGTTCCACCTCTTACTCAAGCACAGCCCCTACAGGCACAGTGGTCACTAAAATCACCTGTGCTGTTCAGGTCAGGAGAGCTGGTCTGGTATCTGAACGGCAATGCATGGCGCCTTGGAGTTATTGCTTCATCAACTGCCAGCCATCATGAGGTTATGCCCATCGGTCATGGCATCGTCCAACAAAACAATGTGAACAAGACAGAGGGAGAAATGCGACCCTTTTATGCCTTCACCGTACCACCTGTCAACCTCCCTGAATTGAAGGACAAGGAATACGATGGCGTTTCATGGGAGGCTCTCTTCCAGAGTACTGCAGACGGGAACCGTCGAGAGATGATTGCACTCGACGCTTCTAAGATGGCAGCTGTGAAGATTGACTACTCGTACTCCCTGTGGTCCAAAATGTCCGAAGAGCCGAACTTCAAGAGAGTTGCGTACTGGGGTTGCTTCTTTGGGGCTGAGCGCATCGAGATTGGCGACGCAATAAGGCTCAGATCAATCCCGACTGAGCTGAACGTCCCGGCCGAGACTTGCGTTCTGGGTCTCCGGCGCATATTCACCACCTCGGACTTCCCTGGCGCCGTCTATTTCGTCGGCCATATCTACCAGCTCGTATCTGAAGACCAGCCAAACATTGTCCGGGATGAACACCTTCCCGTTGCGTTACGAAATGAGAGCCAGTGGCGCCATTCGGTCGGGGCACAGCGCTGGCGCTACGCACTGATCAAAGAGAACGTCGTGTTCAAGGAACAGTCGATTAGAGGTCGATTTTACCCAACGCACCGTCTCATGCCCATCCTCAACCAGAACGAATTCCAAAACTCAATTATTCAACGTAGAGTGGATGAACAGCATGCCCATCTCAACAACCGAATGGATGGTGTGGGTAGATATCTTGGTCGAAAGATCAACCGGCTTGACACCCTGGGTGCTTCGGTGGCCCATACAGCTAGGATCAGTCTTGAGCCGTTCATCAAGGAAGGAGACCAGCCTCTGGAGTGAGGCATGTTAGAGACACTCTGCCCATATACGGCATGGGATCACATGTGCCGAGGGAGTGGACAACACGGAGTGATCGTGAAGTTGTTAGATAGTATTTCGATCATTTAATAGAGGCATGCAAGGGTACCTGAACCATCATAGCCCTTCCAGTCACATCTCAGACATATTCTAGAACCACTAGCCAAGACAAGCCCCGGAAGAACGCCCCCCATCATCCCTTGTCTCTAGTTCTCCCATGACGCCCATACGCCTCACACTCACTTTCACGTCCTCCCGATGAGCCGAATGCACCTGTTTCTCCTCACGGTATCAGCGCCACCACTATGCAGCGCCTGTGCGACACACACCGCTACACAAAAAGCACCAGACCATGGCACTACTCTTGCATCTTGCCCAACAGAAGCACCACTTACGTTTACTGCAAGTACTACAACACCGACATAGAGCAAGTTGGGTTAGATGAATCATGGACACTGCGGGGGTAGGGACATCACGTATGTATCAGTATGATGGCGATGTTGAGGCAAGACTCACGTGTTTCCTGCATTGCTGGGGTTCTTGGATGAACTAGGTGAGGATGATGGCATGGATATGATGCCACATCCTGATCAGAGCGAATGAGAGGGGATGGCATACGTAGACCGGCTATCACTTGTGTTCGTCAAACGACGGTATTGGTGTTAGGTATGAAGGATTGACGTCTTCCTCATTGATGCAGAGCATGCGTAGGCATCGCTCGCCAAACAGAATTGTGTTTACTGAGAGAATGAAAAAAAAAAACACCGCTTCTTCGCTTTCGCCAAATACATTGACAATGTGTGGCACACTCGTCGTGGTATCCATCCTTAATTTGTCACGGCGCGCAAGGTACATGCGAATTTTGTTTGTCAAGACACAACCCTCCCCCTTTTCAACACCTCTCGACAAATCAACCCGTATATCCCCCAGCTGTCCCCTCTACATCATCTGGCTCATCTGATCATAACTCCTCTGCTCGTGAATGCCTGCAAATGACTGATGGCTGGTAATGCAAAATCATGGAGGTACGCTTGAATGGAATGATCGGGAACGTGATTTTGTATACGCCGGCTGATATGAATTGCCGTCTCTATGTCGTGAAAAACAAACAGGCTTCGTGTCAAATACTCTTTTGAACCCATGATAAAGGGTGGATGAACTGTGCAACGTGTGGCCAAGTAGAAGGAAAATGAACTGCGGATGGGGGTCGACAGTCATCGAATTTTCGACTCATGATATGAGATGGTTGCTATGTTCTCCGCCCGTCGTCCCTCGTTCTCGCAGCTCGAATGTCGTCGTCGTGTGTGGTTGTGTAAAACGATAAATGAAATAGCATCCCCTCTTCGTCCCCGACTCTCGAGCTCTAGAGTCCCATGGTGTATGCAAGTTATGCCACTTTTAGATTCTCAAGTCGCTCCTGTAGCCTCTTCAATATCTCCGGGTCTGGTTCAGGTTCGACCTTGCGGGGTTTGACACGGGGCGAGTCCTCTGTTTTCTCCGAACCACATTTTGTGCATTTGGTTCCATTTTCAGCACCGGTTGGGAAGATCGTCTTGCACTCCTTACACTCATAGTGCGGCACACTACTTGGGCCGAATTCATCTCCAGGATAACCATATGGATACTTCTCCTTCTTGGGGCTGTTATCTCGTTAGCCAAGACTTTGATAGTTACTGTAAGGTGAACGTACGGATCTCGAGGACAGTCAGTGCAGCGAATGTGGCCGCACTTCTCGCAAGTTTTATTACCAGAGATAAACAGAGTCGAGCACTCATGGCAGGTCCTTCGCACGCGTTGACGAGGCTTCTTGTGGACCAGGTCCTGACCACCTGTCTTGCTGGGTCGAGTAAGGACGATTTTCTTCTCGTCAAAGGCGTAAGAGTAGTCGGGGATGATGGGAGCGTTCTCCTTGTTAGCCTTGATGATAGCGGCACGTCGCTCACGGCTGGCGATAATCTCGGCTTCGCTTCGTTTGGGAGGGTAACGGGTGCACTTGGTGCAGCGGGCATGCTGGCAGTTGGGACACTCCTTGGCAGAAGAAAAGGTAGAGTTGCACTTGTGGCAGGTTCGTCGTACGCGCATACGGATCGGCTTGTCAATGCGGAGAACGGTGTCGTCGGGCGATCTGGTCTGAAGTTCGGAAACATTGATATCGAGTCCATAGCGCTCACCAAGCTTCTTAGCACGCTCTTCGATCAATTGGCTCCTAGTGAGTTTGGAGACACCCTCCAAGCCTTCATATTTAGCCTTGGCTTCCAGTTTCTTGTTCTCCTGAGCAGGAGGTTGACTGCAAGCTCGTTAGCTACTGCATGCACATGAACTGGTGTAGTCAAGGAATAGCAACAGTCCATCGAGACGTTTCCATCCGAGCAAACTTCACCAGGAAAATCGTACCTCGTCTGGGCAGTCTCCTCAGCCTTGGCTGGAGCGGCAGGCTTGGTAGTCGAGAGAGTCGATTGACGCTTAGAAGCAGATGAGGAGCCCTCTCGCTTGAGGAAAGTTTTAGTGCGAGTAAGAAGCTTGCTGAATCCCTTCTCTTTCTTCTCTTCTCTACGGGACGAGGGCCCGGTCTGGGAAGGAGAACTCATGTTTGATAGTTTGTGATAACAGAGTTTGAGAGTTCTTTAATGGTTGTTGCTTTGAGTGACTGAAATAGTATTGAGTGAAATTTGATATGAGACAATTTATCGTCCCCTCTATACAGTGGTCTATATTGTGAGGCGAATGTGATGAGTAAAATTTGGATAACAGGGTCTGCTATGAGTCGTGAGGTAGTCCAGTAGAGACGATGGTGTTTGTGCAATCGGCGGGACCGAAAGTAGTGGCGCTCAAGGGACGATAATGTATCCTCCGGTAGATAGCGACAGTCCCCGTTAAAGAGACGTCGAGCTAATTAGCCAGGACAGACCAATTCGTATGTCGAGCTGAGTGGGGAGGGTCAAGAGTTTATCAGCCTCTCATGACGCAGTGGATCTGCGACGATGATCAAGGCGGTGCGATACGGGAATGGTTAGAACAAAGCTGTTGACTCTGTGAGAAGGAGGAGGGAGGAGAGAGAGAGAGAGGACCGAGTAGAGCAGAGCAGAGTAGAGTAGAAAGTTGGTCGAAGGATGATGGGCGAGGGCAGGCGAACTATACTTAGTCTGGCGGTTGCTAACTTGGACGGGACCTCGTGGATTGCGCTCTACTCAACTCTACAGTGCGCATCGAGCCAGCCTGGTGGTATTAGTGGATCCAGTCTAGCGGCCCGGCGCTACAAAACCAATGCTAATGCTGCAGAAGGCAGAGACAGCGAATGGAAGGCCTGCCCAGTGCAACAAGGGTGAATGAAGGGCACGCAACCCAATTAGGAATTCGTACGAGTTCGTTGCATCCATGGAACATGGAACCAGGAACCCCAGCACGGGAAGAAGGGCCTGTGGGGGACGACAACGATGCGTCTGTACCATGGAAGGGGTGAAAGTTGTGAGTGGTGGCATGGAGACAGAGTGCAATACGTATGCACGTATCTACAGTATTCATTCATGATCCATCCATTCTGTCCAACAAAAGACACGACAGACAGACAGACAGTCAGCCAGTCAGTCCCGACACGGCGGATGGGGAGGGACGTGAGCAGTCGGCCGCTGGCAACCGGGAGACCTAGGCCTTAGTTCAAGGACGGACCTTGGAGACCTGACCTCTTCAGGAGACAGCCCAAGACACGACAGGACATGCCACTGGCCATGCATCACTACAGTACACCGCAGTAGCTCGAAGTCTGGGGACGGGAAGGGAAAGGTGTCATGCTATGCGCTGCAATGCAATGCGCAACAGGTCAGGTCCTTTTGCTCTACCTTCTGGGAGAGGCTCATACAAGTACTCTGCCGTCAGAGGCAATGATTGTGGTGTGAACGATGGATACTCACAGGGGATCTAACCTGAATCACACCCCCTGCGGGTACATGATCCAGCACAGTAAGCACAGTATTGCTCCTCCAAACGAGGTCCAACCTCCGTGGTATTTCCCTATTCCAGCTGGTCGGTTCACTGAAATTGTGGCACCAGTGGTTCACCACCAGCTTCTGGCCTATGCCATGGCAGCATGGCCTCTGATGCGGCCAGCTGGAGCAGCCAGATGGTGGCAAGACTGCGGCACTGTGAGCTGTGGTAGCATTTCAGCGGCCACCAGCTGCCACATTGAGAACCTGAATTGTTGGCCCAGTTGTCAACCTGCCAGTAGAACGCTGTTGATTGCGTTGCGTTGCACGAGGCGATACGATGCCCCATCCACACATCAGCAAAGCTGGAATGGATTATCAAGATCAGGCAATTGCTGCATCATTTAAAGCCGCAGACAGGATTCCTGGCGAGAAATATACAGTAGTTTTGGGGCAGATGGGATAGCTGCTTTCGCCCACGTTATCTCCACGCACTCGTTCCTCACGTCTTGACCTCATGAGTTTGGTAGCGGCCGCGCTGCAATCCAGTCGTGAGCCATGGAAGGCCATCTGATGAGATATTGTCAACACGGCACTTGGCCCATGATGCAGATGTCTGTGAAACGTAAGCCATGACCTGGGCCTTGAGTTTAAGCCTCATGCAGATGAAGCGTGTCACAGCATTCCTGTGTAAAGGCGCACACACATGAAAACCGTTTATCCATGAGGCATCCGCGAACCTGGTTGTAGAATGCCTTGGTACCCAAAAAGAGGGGGTTTATGGTTCCAGAGACAACGGTCTCACATTTCAGTTGTGAATATCAGAGGTTGAAGGCATTATCGCCCTTTCAATGGCACCTAATTACTAGGTAGTGTAAACAGAAACCCGACTGCTACAAGATTCATGAACCCAAGACTAGGTATGCACTAGAGAGTCATGGAGCCACAAACTCGCATGATTGGCCAGTAGCCCATGTCCGGAGCAGTCCCGAATAGCAGGAACCTGGGTTGCACTGTCCAGAAGTCCATCTCCGACAATTTACCGTTCCTTGAATTTGGTGGTGGAACACTAGCGGGACCAAAATCCACCAAAAACTCCAGGGCTCGCTCAGGGTAACCCCAGGGCAGTCAGATCATCCATCAATTCAACACACCCCGCCCGCCCTGGCTTGAAAAGAAGAGATCCCAATCAAAACACTTTCATCCCTGCATTGATAACTCCGTTTCCCTTCTCAGGAACCTCACTTTATCAGTTTACGGGGGTTTTCAAGCTTATCACCACGAGCCTTGGCAGTAGCATTGTGAGGTGTCACTTTTCATCCGCCCGTTGCGCGTAACCGTTCGTTCGTTGACACACGAACCAGCTTCTGTTTGTCAGCGCTCCATCGCTTTGGGACCTACCTCGGCTCGTTTGCAGAGAGTCAGTCAGTCATTGACAACTGAGAATCAATTGCTTCATTGCACAGGCTGGCATTATTCATCAGCGTCGCTTGGGCCGAGACCCTGGATTTCCACTACCAACCAGTCCATGTATTCTCTACTCCGTACACTATGATTACATACAAGTACTTTGCAGTCCTGGTCTGCCAGCAAAAAGTCCAGACTGCGCCTCAAATTCTTTTCCTCAATAACAAAGTTAACATGGGCGACCCGGGGTTCGTGCAAAATGTGCCGTGGTCGATACGGACGGACCAACTCTTCCTCCATCCCGCAGTGGCCCCTTGATTCTTCTACGTTTCATTCGGTCCATCATTGCACTCTCCGAGAAGCTCAAGTCTCCATTCATGGAGACCCTACTTGGTACTCCGTACATGTGCTGTCAGTGAATCAAAGCTTTGCTGGGACATATCTTCATTAAAGAAAATGAAAGGCCGAGAGCTCTTCATGCAAAGAGGAAATAATCATCCCGCGGGCTTATGATGCCTATGCCGCTTCGAGTTCTATACTCACATCGTCCTTCACAGGAGAGTTTGCACTGTCCTGCAACTGCAATTGCAAGGGTTTCTTAATTCTCCTGCCTTCATTGGACATGGATCTCGGTATGCCTCGATTCCGGCACAGATGTTTAGGCATTGGCACCATCAGTATCGACATACATACATGTTGTCATATCAGATGCAAGGGTTCCCATATGGTTGGGCTCTAACTTCTGACTGCCTGCAGTGATGTTTCCATACCGCCTCCCCTTGCTGGACTCCAAACACATTTTCGGCTGACGTCGTTACTGCACTTCCTGGATTTCAGTGACATCAAGTACCTATTGGCGATTTGTGATCACGAAGTTTGGCGTGCAAGAAAGACATGACCCCAAGACTGGAATCTCAGACCTGTCTGATCTGATCTTGCCACAACGAGACTTGAAGCGCAGAAAAGGAAGGAAAATTCCGAGCAAACAATTATGATATATCATATCAGTACTAATTGGTGTCAATTCTGACTCGCTGAAAAAGGACAGCGCATTTGTGAAATGCCATTCTGCATCAGATTTTACGCCTTCCGTGGATAGGCCCCATTGATGCTATGTAGGACCGTCAAGCCGGGAAACAGGGACACGACGGTTTCTCCCTCGGAGCCACTATAGCTCGATGCAACATTCCAGTAACTTAGAGGGGCCCACCGATTTCCACGGCTCAATGCCGTGTTTGAAACAAATGAACGCAAACTGTCAAAGACTTTCTGGTTGAGGAGGCGGATCAGTTTGCTTTGCTCCGTTGGGCTCATGGGTCGCTCAACATTTCCTTTGGCTCCTGTACTACGAATCACAACTCAAGAACTATTCATGGCGGTCTTCTGCTGCATAGCATGACTTGCTTGCATCTAGCGCCATGGGCTGATTTTCAGTCTCGTCCATCCTGCAGCTTAAGGATACCCGCTGACTCCCGCCCACGACTGTGCCAACCTGGTGGATCGACCCGCCCGCCACTGCTCTTGGCTAATGGGGAGCTTGGACGGGGAAAATATTATTAGTTTTGAGACATTTGAGAAGTGAAACTATTGGGTGCTTTTCTCGAGGGAGTCGGCAGGATGGAAGGATCTGACAGGAGATGGAAAGGCTGGTGCTAACTTAATCCAAGATATTCATGATGTTCCGCGAACCGTCCCAACGGTAACTAGCTGTCATAATGCACGACGGGAGTTTATCTGGAAGACGGGAGCTGCTGCGCGACACGGAGGTCCGAGCAATGGGACCAGAACTCGATCTTGATGCTAACAAACGAGATCTACGGAACGAGATGTGTGTACTGACGAGTGACAGCCGTTGGTCTGCATTTCCTGGCAAAGGGGCTTGAGTCATTCTCAATAAATGATATATCCAGCTGACCGGTTCCAGTTCCTGAGACAAGTCGGCGGGAACCCATGAGCAAATTCCCAGCGGCTTGGTCCATATGACCACGTCAATGGTATGTTGCAGGCCTTGACCGCTTCCGTGTCTCATTTCATACATACAGACGCATCTGTGTGTCGTGCAAACAGTCTGGATCAGGCAAGGCCGCAAGGGCGACAAGGAGGGGCCAACTCCTCTGCCGGCCACTACAGCGAACGCCTTTTCATCATTTGCATTCGAGCAAAATACTCGCATTGGTTGTGTCTGCATTGTTTACGAGTCGTCACCCCCCCTCAACTTGGCATCTGTACACCTAGCGCAGCACAAATATCAGACACATTCATTCCCCTGCCAATGTTCGGCGGCGGCGGCGTTCCCAAAGTCAAGAGAGAAAAAATGCTCAAGATACACTGATAACTTACGGTGCCCAATGCCAACCAGCTAGAGCGGAGTACGGAAAATGATATCCTTCTCGGCCGTGAACCCTGGATCGGCTATTGAAATGTTTTCGGATAGCGTGGCAGGGTCACTGATGGCGGCAGGCAATCAGCTTCAAGGCCACACATACCTATCGAAGGATTAACTTTGACCCCTACAAGGGTTCAGGAAAATAGTTTCGCGTACCGTCATAAGGAAACCAACCGAGCGAGCTAACAGGAACAGAAATAAGAGTCAGTGCTCCGTACGGAGTACTCTGTCGCATCAAATGCATACAGTACAGCCCCTGTATTTTTGTTAG